>WURT03196319.1:0-19510 GCA_009936505.3 Holothuria glaberrima
ATTTCACCAGAGTGCTTAGAATATGTTCCTCTGTAACATATCAAACATAAATTTGGCTCTGGACTATTCTTTTAATGAAGTCTTTTGATGCTACCAATATGCAATTGATAAAAGAGAGAAGAGAGGTAGATCTACAGTATCCTTTATCAAGCCTAACATTTAGCAGGTACTAGGCACAGGTGCAGATCCAGGATTTTGAGAAAGTGGGCAGGGGTGCACACACCGTCGGCAGAAGGCTGACGAGCGAGCGCAGGCGCGAAGTACAGTGGGGGGTTTGGGGGTCTCCCAAGAAAGTTTGAATTCTAGATGTACTTAGATGCGATTTCTCAGCATCTAGGAAGCATATTTTCCATATCTATTTGCTCATTTGCCCAGGCAAAAAAAATCGTTTGTCAAAAAATTTTTGGTCATCAAAAAAAGGGGAGTGCGCTGGGTGCTGCCCCATCTGGATCCATGCCTGAGGCAGTTTTTACCCCATTGTCCCCAAAATTTGGCCTGTTTTTCTTCAAAAATAGTAAAATATGTAATCATACAACTTGTAATCTTTATGCAGACCCTCGATCATCTACTCCATGAAGATTTTGAAAATCCAATACTGTTACTGAAGTCAGTAGTAGTGAGTGGGCATCTTCCTTAAATTGTGCACTTAAAATTTTCTTCCATGGATTTTCATTTTTGTGTACTGTAATGTGTTGCCTGTACATGATATGATTTTAACATGGAATACCTAGAGTTGTGGTTGGCCTACTACTCTGTCATTAGTGTATAATTCACACACTTTCAGTAAATTTAAAATAGGCTCCTGGTCATGGAAAAATAGCACCTGGTTCAGCTAAAATCTGCAAAACCCAGAGACAGAAGGTGGATTGAATTGATTCCTGGTCCAAGCTCTATATTAAGTTTGCCCTTTTCATCTGATTGAGTTGCTACTGAAAGTCAGTTCAATGTACTCTCTTTTTGATTTTACAGATGCATATTCTCTACATAGCAGAGCAGAACAACTCAGTAAAATCACAAATTATGATATTATCACTCCAAAGAGGTTAGATGGTAGATATAGAAGAGATGCTACTACCCTGCAAGAGGTGAGTTCTTTGACATGTTTTAAATGTATCCAATTCTTTTGACATCAAGAACAAATCCAGGGCTTCCTTGTAAATGAGAGCACTTAGAGTTGTTTTTCCTGAAATTTTCAAAGGGTGTCATCACCTCCCCTGTAGACCAGGCTAGCAGTCCAAAGCAATACTCAGCCCCTCAGTCAAGAACATCTTCCTAAGCCTTTAGGGTGGAAGAAATGTTGTACTAGTAATAAAGTAACTTTTGTATAAGATACAATTAAAATCAAAGGCTAAGCACATATTACTCCTGCTCAAGGATAAATTTTCCTGAGACAATCCCTCACAGTGGCAGCAGCTCAAACAGTACAAATGTCATGTACCTCACAAGGACCCTTTCAACCCCTGGGTGAAGTTACTCAGTGTACAGGAGGCAACAAGGATTTAGCATCTTGACCAAGGATACAATGTAAAAGAGGAACTAAGGACTCAAACCAGCTATCCTTGGGACACTTAGACAATCAGTCCTCACTTGTTTCAGATCATGGACTTGGGCCATGTTTTTTTTTTTTGATTTTTTTTTTTGAGGGGGAGGGGGGTGTTAGGATCAAATTCAGCATTCTAGAAATCTTTCTGTTGGTCTTGTATGTTGTTCAGATGGAAACAAATCAATGTTTATACAGCTATACTTTATTTGAAGCACTGCTTAAAATGTACCTTCATGTTTGCATAATTTCCTTTTTGCCTTGTGATTATACAGTTCTATTTTATTGGGCTATTGTACATGGCCTATTATCCATGGATGGCCTATTGTACACAGCTTATTGTGTATGGTTCAGTACAGTTACAAAGTACAAGATTTCTTCCCAGTGGATACATGTTACTATTATAAATCCTGATCAGCCCAATTTGAATTGGTGATTCTAAGAATTATGGGTATAGCAGCCATATCCTGCAGATGAGGAAATCATCAAAACTATGAACATACAAAAGGGTTTCATTATGACCATTGTAGATGCATTGCAGTTAGTTTATCTGCTAAGTGGACCATGTACTTTTATCTCTAAACATTCCTGCATGGTAAATAGACAGGAAGTTGTGGCAGTGAAAATAAACTAAGGAAAGAATAATAACTTAGGGCCCATGTGATGCACCAGATTATTCAGAAAATAAAGGTTTAATACTTTCAATTCCTGAAAGTGTATTTAAAGTCTAAGATTACTGGAATTAACATACATTTAATAATGAATGAATATCTTTGGTTCTGCTCCCATCATTATGGGTTACTCACTCGCTGAGATGTAAACTTTAAAGTTTAATCACCTAATTTATACTTCAAGCTATCATGCTTGGTTGTCAGAATGGCAGGCAGAATGACCAAAATACTAAATTTAGCTTTTTAAGTTTGTTTGGTATAGCCTACCTGTACACGCAACATTTTAAAACCTCGGCCAAACAGCATTTTGGCATTTTTCCAGTTAAAATTAATATTTTATATCCACCTTCTATTTCACAGCATAGGGCCTATACTGTATATTCAAGATTTGTGAACAAGTGGATTCTGAATGTCAATGAATTTGTCTTTGGCATTTTTTGACCATAGAAAAGCCAAATTTGACCATTTGCCTCATAGAAATTTCCAAAATCTGGCAACCCTGCTCTAAAACAAAAATGATGTGGATCTGACTCAAGGGTACATGCCATACTGTATTAGAAGGACAGCCTACAGTACCTGTCCCCACATGAACCCATTGTACTTTATCAGCATATTTACTGTGTAGGCCAACAGGTTATCATGATCAGGCCTAAAGGATGGTCGGGCTGAAGTATGTAGGCCTACAACCGTACCGTGCCGGCTGAATTCCCAGCAGAGCCATATCCTTTGCTTGAGAAAATTTTTCACTTTTGATTTTCATGGTACTGTACATTGTGTAATTTATTTAAAACTTTATCAAACCTGAACTTTTTCTGTAAAGGGTTTGTAAACGTTACGTGATTTATGGTACCTTTCCTTCATTTTATGACTTTTTATGGAAGATATCACATAAAAGTCATTCCTGGTCCAAAGTAAAATAATACAGGGACATGCTTCAACAAACAACGTTATAAAGTTACGATTTGGGCCTAAATATACATTTGACCTGTTTGTATAGCCCTGCCTTACAATTACAGTTAGGTTGATCACCTTACAGTATGGTCTCCATGAATTGATAGATGTATGACAGCTGCTAAAATTGGTTGTCATATTGTACATGTATGTGTTCGTTGGGTCAGGTATGTTACCATTTTTAAAGTTAAAAGTAAGGTTATATTACATGTGTGATTGTTTATATCCTATGTGCTATCAGAAATTTATTATGTTAACTTTTTTTTCAAAACATAAAAAATATTGTATACTATATTGGTATTAATAGAGAACCTGGATGACATAATTGAGGTCAAATTGTTTTTCATTCAGTTCATTGTAAGTTTAACCATGTACACCAACAGCACATTTTTATGTGAAACAGATGTTAAAGTTTGTGCTGTCTGTTCTTTATAATCCTTCTTTTTAGCTGGAAAATGAATGGCTGTCTTCCAGCTCTAGACATCAATTCACTTGTGTATCCAGTATTCTCTTAATTTCCACACAAGTAGGCCTGTCTTTCATGATGGTTCAAAATACAAAAATCAGAGTGTGCAGTCAGTAGGCTCATACTGTACTGACTGTACAGTCAGCATTTAATCCCTTACAATAAACTCAGGTGTGTAAGAAACCTGAGGAGGACCTTTCCTGATAGGGACATCCCCCTGTCCTGTCCTCCCACTGCTAGTGCCACCCCTATGTGGTGGTAAGCAGTCCTACCTTACAGCACTGTTTATTCAGCATATGACCCCAATCACCCCATACAAAATAATTCAATAAACTTGTGTGTATAAAGAGGCCAGGAGGGGGTTAGAAGGGGAATGACAAGAGGAGACAGTTCCCCCCCCCCCCGAGAAAAAAAATGTCACCTTCATTGTGAAAGAGTTGTTTTTTAGGGCAAACACCTTCCTCCCTTCTCAAATGACTTTCCATATGCCTACAGGTATGAATAAACTTAAAAAACAGACTTTGCCATTTCAGATAACATAAATTTGGAAAATTCAAAGTTGGCAAAACTTTTTCATGAAGGGGTATATTGGATTAATGTAGTAGTCTACTCTGTTTCATGAATGGCTCTTGAGAATCATGTGACATTGTTTTTCTCACAAAATTGTGAAATTTACGAGGAGTAACTCCTTGGTCTACAGTACTTTGAATATGAATACTTAAGTCCTGAAATACCCTGTACCATGAAAGATACTTGAAAGGAAAAATAGAGGAAATTTGTGAGTTCAAGCTATTGTTTCAAAATAAGTTCGGGTGACTGCTTATGCCCTTTAAATTTTCATTACTAGCTACAGTAAATATGATGTGGCTATTTGTTACCTGTTGACATCATTTTTGTTCTACTTGTACTCTTTCAGGAATTGAACAGAAGCAGCATTTAATTTTTTGAATAATATGCCATTTGATGCACATGACGAAATGCAACTTTTTTAGAACTTTGCATTCTTCACACTTGATTCAAATGTATTTGTCATCATTGCATGTATAAATATAGCATTGTTACGACTATACACTTAGCTTTTGACGTCACTACTTAACACTGAAAAGAGTTACAGGGTGTGAAGCTTTTGGCACTTTGTTCACTCCTGGCAGAAGCTGATATCAGTCCAGGATTGTGTAATCTGTATTGAGTTAAGTTTACTGTACATAGCAGGAAAATAATACTGTAGTTAAAGGAAAACATTGTGTTTACAAAGCACCAACAGAGCATACACAGAAAGCAGTTGTATTTTAAACAAACTCAAGCAGTAAAGCTTTTCTTCCCCAAATGCATTACAAGAACACAGTTTTATCATTGGTCTTTTGAAAGTTTGGGCCAAAGTTTTAGGATGATAGGCTTTTTTTAATCCAGCATTCAACCGTCTTCAAAGCATGGAAGTGCTACCTCCGAGGTAGTACTTCCATGTTCAAAGGTATCAATTGAGCATTTACTTTAGCAAAATTATGCCACCAAAAATGATTTGAACACTAAACTTGGGAATACTGTAACATCTGGTTGAGTTGGTGATCTGGGAAAATTGTTAATGGGGAGAAAAGATTATGGTAGGAGGAGTTGTACAGTATGTAAGCCTTTGGATTATCAGTCAAGCTGACCTTGTACAGTATACTCCCACCCCACAGTGCCACCTCAGAATGTACAGTACTGATCCATCCTTGGTATTATGTAGGCCCACAAACTGTGAGTCTGGTACTGAGAGGCTCAAGTACAGTACTGTGGGTCAAGATAATCTACCACGGTACTTTGTAATATTTTCATGTACCATGTACAGGTATATTTTGAAAGGTAGACAAAGGTTACTGTTTCCAAGAAGTGGAAACAGACAGTGAGTCTGTACTATTATATCCCTTAGTAATGTTCCAGGATATTGGATCCAGTCCAATAAAAAGTCATAATTTATATGAATGTTCCTCTTGTAGGATGACATAGGTGATATGTCCCATGTTTTACATGTCAAAAACTTATTTTAGTACTGTAGATAATATTCCTCATAAATTGTGAAATATTTCCAGTCCTATGGGTAAAGTTCTCACGGTTTAATACTCGCCCAGATCCCGAACAAGATACAACTGAGAAGTCTGAGATGGTTGAGGTACTGTACAGTACACTAGTACTGTACTTCCATGGTTTTTGTCACGCCTCTGCATCATTCACTCTACACCCCTCTGTCTGGCCTGTGTCATACTACCTACAGTATTGTCAAATTACTGTGAACGTTACTGTCATAACCTATCAATTTATCCTGAGGATAGGAATCAGCATGTGCTGAACTTGATCCTCCAGCGTGTTTTAAAGTCCTTTTGCAGGACCATAACAATTTTGCTGAAGGCAATTCTGTGATACCCTGTAATTGGCCTGTTTTAGGTGATTTGTGGCAATTTCAATTATTTTTCAGTGTCCTGTGCTCTGGTTCTATCACATTTGGCAAGCCTTTGCCTTATCATGAATAACATGCACATAGTACAATAGGCAAGTATGGAGAGCTATACAGTATACTTTTATAAACATAAAAAAGTACAATGACTGCTGTACTTTGAGTGTAGCTATTTGAATTAATTGCAGTAGCCTCCGATACAATATATGCTGAAAGAGCATTTTGGATGTCTGTCACTGGTACAGTGTATAATACTGTACCTACTAAAGCAAAACCAAAAGGGGAGGCCCCCTTCCATTTAAAGGGGGAGTATTAGGGATAAGTTATTTTTACGTGTACATTTAAAAGCTGGAGAAAGACTGATGTACTGTTTTTTATAAATTTCAGGCAGCTTTGAAAATTAAACATTTTTGCTAGCGTTATTGACTATTGAATTGGCTTGTCCATTCAAGGTTTCAAAGAAATAACTGCATACATACAGCATGGAAGTAATACCTCAGAGGTAGGCCTGTACTTCCATGTATACAGGAAGAATATTTTGTGACAGAATTTGGCATACAATAGGCCAACACCATGAGGATTCCATCATTGCAATAATTAGTTAAGGTCAGTCACTGGAATATGAATAGGCCTATAGTTTGGAACATCCGTAACTGCATTTTGCGCTACGATAGGCATCAGAGGTAGTTACTCCATGACTGAACATACAGTAAGGCACTTTGTGGTATGGTCATGGGATTACTACAGTACCTCCATGGAGTACATGCTACCTTGGAGTCAACTCCATGGTATGGTACAGTGGTTACTGACTGTAGTACTCTCGAAATTCATGGACATACAGTAGATACAGTAGCCTACTTGCTTGTTAGAGTTTGACATTTACGATTACTGTACCTTGCAGTGATTACCGTGTAGGCGGTCTATACTTGTCAAAGAGGGAATTTATAAGCAATCCCCCCCCGCCCCGGAAATCTTGCTTTTACAAATTTCCCTTTCAGATATTTTTCATGATGTTCTCAAACACAAGAATGGAATATTAAAGGTAAACCAACGAAGTGTTCTGTATGAATGTAGCAATTCTAGTGACAAAAATATTGTCACATGATCAAAAAGAGCCAATCATGAATTAGGATACCAGGGTACACTAATTCGATCTAGGGGACATAAATTGCTTGAGGTACACATAGATATACAGTAGTAGCAAGGAGTTGTACTACAAAGTTTCACGAGGTATACAGTAAAAAATAAAACCTCAGTTTTAGTAAACACTGTACTTTTCATCCTCTGTGTCCTTGTAATATAGAGTTGAGTAGCTAAAGAGACCTCTGTGTCTTTGTACACTGTAGCCTGCATACCTTGCCATATGGCTGCTCTCTCAATCAGTAAGACACAGTGGGAAGACAACGCGGAGTGTACTGCTTGCAGATTATAAACCGCAAGATGAAAACTTAAAGGGTCAATGATTGAACTGATTGCAAATTTCAGTTTCTCAAACATTAGGCCTAAAGCCAGGCATTCTCATCTTTCAGAGTTGAATTACTGTGTACACCACTGTGCTGTATGTTAGGCCTATATCATGACAGATATTACATTGGTTATGCTTTATTATGCTGCACAACGCATCACCTTCTGCCTGATATTAAAAACTTGCAATTTCTTTGTGAGTGCATAGTGTGTTTTTGTCATCAAACCTGACATAAGCATTAATATAGGCAGTATCTGAGGTGTGAAATAGGATCTTCAATCCCATAGGGGGTACAGTATTTGGAATTGAGTATCATGTTAGAGAAGCTACACAGACTTGTTGGGCATGATTCAAACTTGAGAGTGAAAAAATATTGGTTACATGGTACAGTAGTTGCAAAATTATCTAGCATTTTTCCTCTTGGATTGCCATTCTTTGGGTGATGAAAATGAGGCATATAAAGAAAGGCTATGTAGCCTATGTTTCACAATTGTTTCTCTGGAAAAGAATATGGCAGACTGAAGTAAAAGTCCCTGTATTTTACAGCACTGCTTACAGTGCATCCCCTGGGGAGGGGTTTGGGGGAGGGGAGAGTTGTTAGTGGAAGGAAGGAGGGGTTCTGGGGAAAATTCTCTTCCCAAGATTGAAAAGCTGGGCCCAAATGTCTTCACATTTTTGACTTACTGTACAAGTAACAGGGGCTAGTGGCATACTGTACATACATGTGGATGGCAGTCTACTCACTTTCTTCAAACATACCCATTTCATTCAGCCTGTGGTGATGCATTTTGCTCTCTGCCTGCCGTGGTACTTCACATACTAGAACCATGGCCTGCAGTACAAAATGCTGCTTTGCCTCTTTCTGCAAATAATTAGTAATTCCATATTCAATCCTTGCCCCTTGGGTAACTTATCTTGCTACAGTACTGTACAGTACATACACCCAGCAATCAGGAATGAGGTAGAAACCTACAGGATCATAGGACCTACTGTAACCGCTTTCTTGTGTGGATGGACCCACCTTCAAAATCCTGTACACCTACTGTGCATCACTAGCAGATGGGTTTCATACTGTATACTGTACTGAACCACTAAATTGCAGTGAGCTGTAATGTTAGTTTTTGAGCACACTGGTCCAATTTGCTTAGAGAGCATTTTAATATGAGACAGGAAGTCTAGAGGAACACATGTATAGATCTTACAACTTTTTTTCAAATTGAGGCTAATTTGAGACCATATTAACCTATATTTTGAAAAGGTTGAAGGCTAAATTTGCCAAAAATTGCCAATCAAACAGTCAAACACTGTAGTATACATGCTCAATGCACCATTTAAGAATAATTAAATTTAATGATTTAACATTGAAGGAGGTGCTTCCGCCACCTGATGATCAGGCAAGCTACCATTTCTGTATTGTGAAAACATACTGTCATTTAACTTATCCTCTGACCTGACTAGACTAAGTTAAATATTGGAGGACAAGTGTCAGGAAATGGCAGCTGTAATCAGCTGGGATTTGAGCAATTATGAAGTATTATCCCAGATTTTGGATTTTTCACAGATTTGTTTGAACTTTGACCCTAACCCAGAACAGACAAGTTTATGGATTTCACGGAAGGCTACTGAATACCTGTCTGGATGTTTGGTAGCGTTTGGAACATTGTAGATTATGAAAGTTGTCAGGAAAACGATAGGCGTAAATTAGAAATATAGTCAGGGAGCTGTGAATGACAGTCCTTCATCTCCCTGGTACAGGTAACTTAAAGGACCTTGGATGAGGGAGGTACTGTATTGTAGGCTAGCTTTGTAGGCCTACCAAATTCCTCATCTGAACTGTAGTTGTATATTTGTGATTTGACATTATTGCAGCTGTGAGAACTATGTGAGTTTAGAGCGACATAAGCGTAGGAAGATGTTTGAAAGTGGGGGGGGGGGTGGTGGCAGTGAATGTTAGTGACCAATGTCCTAGGGGAGGGGGTGACCCCTCCCCTTTGGAAATCTTTTGACTATTTAAAGTGCCCTAGATGGAAAATGGTCCAATGTTTGACAAACTTTGAAGTAATTTCATCGTATTCTTTGCCATATTTTGGCAGCGTGTCATCCAAAGTGGGGGAGGAGGCTAAACAAGGCTTTCACCCCCCACAATCAAGAGTGGAGGGTGGTCACCCCCTCTGCCTCTTTTCCTATTCCTATGAGCGAGTTTATTACCTTCATGGCAGACCTGTATTAATTCTGCAACATGGTATATTACAATTTTTAAATCACTCAGGGACCTTTGAGATGTAGGCTACAAACTTCTAAACATATTTTTAGAGGTAATGAAATTAATTCAAGTGCTTGTTAATCTTTCCCACAGTAAGTTGCTCAACACATTTGATAAACTAACAGATATACATATTTGTGTACCAGTACTGTACTCAATTGTCAGTGTATATTGTACTTTAGGTTAAGCAATACAGCTTAATGCAGTGTAATTATTTGAACACAGTGGAAAATCAAAACAATCATTACATTAGATTAGATTACATTACATTACATTACAGTAACATGTGTGTATATAACTGTGGTTTTTCATTTTAATCTTAGAGACAAAGTTCATCCTTCAAAAGAAGTTTTATGTAAACAAATTTTCATAAATTTTGTATTCGTAGTCATGTAACCAGGGACATAATTACCTTAAAGTATACATACAGTGAATCAGTTGCTGGTTAATTAATACAGATTTAATTACTGTACTTTTCTTAGATGTGTTCATTTTAGCTTCATTCATTTGATGTTTGGTCAGTTATCTTCATTTAAGACCCAGGAACACATTGTAATAACACAAAAACACTGCAGACTGTTCATTGTAGGATCTTGTAGCAGAATGATATCAATTACATGTATAATGGGACTTCAGTTGTAGGCCTATTCTACTGTAAATAGATTCCATACTCAAAAACTCATACATATAAAATATTTCAGTCTGGACACAGAATGGGATATTTTGGTGATGATCAGGTACTGTCTTATTTTTAAATTTTTGCATAAAGCTTTACTAGAAGGCCAACTTTTAAAGGTCAAAAGCTGCACATGCTTTTGAAATGCTTTTTTTGTTTTGTTAAACATAACAGCTGTCACCTTATTAAATCCCATTGTTAGTATGTTGTTCATAAAATGTGGTTTACAAGTGGCCTTAACCAGCTGGGTCATTTTTGTCTACAATGTATTCAATCTGCCAAACCTTTATCTTTTAATTTCTCCTGGACAATGAACCTTTGTTGGTAAAATTTCCAAGTCTATTGTGGGGATTGAATTGCTTGAGGTTAACCTTACTATCACTTTATCAGGTTTTAGGGACTACAGGGTATGTTTGGACATACACTGAACCCATTCATTCAGGATACACATTACACACATTCACAAAAGTGACAGTACTGTAACTTCCTGTAGTCCTGCTACCACAATCAAAGGTTTACTATGTGGTGGCTTCCACATAGGAAACTGGGCTCTTTTGTTCTGGGAGAAAGTTGGCCATCTTTCACTTTTGAGTCACAGTTCGGACAAAGTTGCTTTCTGTTCTGTGTTCAAACAAAAAGTTTCCTGCCCCCTAGTTTATTGGTTTATCAACTTGTAGTCCTGTATATTCTACCAATTTCTTCTGTTATTGTGGTGAAATAGAAAAATTCTGCCCCATGACTTTTTTTTAGCCTTGCAAAATTTGCAACATGCAGTAATGACATTTGGAATATCTGTGAAGAATCCAGGCCCATACTAGGCAAACCTGTAGAACTAGATCTCATACTTGTAAAACATGTTTGTTTGTTTTTCAAAAGATTTAAGAGCACTTGCCAGTCAAAAAGTGCAACTAACCTCATGTAATCATACACTAACATACAACATGAATGGATTTTCCTAGATTAAATATGTTGAATCAGCAAAAAATCATGGGAAGGGATGTTTGGATATTGCACACAGTGTTTTTTTTTTACCAATTTCCTTCTAGATACTGTAGATGACATCATTTTTTTCTAAGAAATATGGAATATAATAACAGTATCTCAATAATTCAGTGCACTCTGCTGATCAGACTTACAGTATCTGAGACTGAGGCTGTGAAGAAGAGGAAGGCTAAAAATATATTTAGGTGTTCTTATACAAAGAACTTGCCTTTTAAATGCCTGATAAGTGTGAACAGTTCAAGCAGTGTGTGTGCAAAGGTATTTATATTCTGATCAGGAAATGTGAAGCAATTCCGTATGAAACATACATAACTTCTGGGCAGTGTGCAGTAGGGGTGTCTTTGTATCCTAGGAAGTGCTTTCATGGTATTTTCGTATAGCATGGTATTTATCGTGTAGTTAGTAACTCTTTAAACTGAAGACATGCTTTATGCCAACATGTGTCCTTGTGGGAAATTGCCATTGGACTGAAGGTCCACTAGTGCCAATTCTTTGTAGAGTTCAAAGAGAGCTGAAGGGATAGGATTGCAGTGCCATTTGGGTTAGGAATAGAATTTAGGGTCAGAATCAGGATGAGGTTAGGAAAAGGAAGGGGTTTAGGTTTAAGGTATGATTGAAGGGAGATGAATGGACCTTGCTCATGGTAGTCGGTACCTGTGTCATTGTGTCTTCCCTATAGTTTAGTTGTACAGTGCATTTGCATATGAGCCAGGGGGCAGGGAATGTATTTTCCCCTTCGCCTAGAGTACAAGTTTTTAGGAAAAACCCCTACTTAGACAGACTTTAGGAAAATATCGGATATATTCTTGGATAATAAAGTTTTTTCAAGGGCAAAAGCAGCGCAACTCCCCTAGAAAAAATTTGCCTGGTATGCCCATGTTCAGTGAATGTGAACCCTGAATTTTGCCATTTGCACTGTCATAGTAATTAATTGCACTATATGTAATAAGTTTTATTTCTAACATGTGGATCTCAAATGTGGTATTAAACTTGAGCCTACACTACATGTATTTTTGGGAGTAAGAACTGTTGCATATTCTGACTTTGCATAAAATATGATGTATCAAAGATTGTCATACATGTTTTATGATATAGTGGCTGGTACCTGCAAAATGAATTAGTTTCGAAGTGATGTTATACCAGCCAGTGCCAGCTGTTCCATACTTATTCCAAGAATTGTTAGGTTTTCACGTCTGCAGGTTTAACCAAAGACTTGTAGGAAAGCTTACGTTTCACACATATCGAAAACTGAAACTTGACAGTTCAATTTTATTATGTAAAATATACATCCACTAGTCCTTCAATCAAAAATCCAATTTAGTATTCTTTTAAATGGTATGATGAAAGTGGTGTGACAAGGGTGTGGTATCCTGCAGATAAATGGGTCATTCCTTTGTCCTACAATGTCCATGCAAATAAGTTCTTTTTATTTATTTTTTTCTGTATGATAAAAGGGGATACTGTATGGCATCCCCCCAAACCAGGAGTTGCTACAGTAGCAACTCCCTGCCCAGACATATGAATAGCCCAAGAGGTTTAAAATACAGTTGATGACTGCACTTTGATAGACATTCATTCAAACAATACAGCTCCATTCTATTCGGTTGGTCAGCAATGACTTTTTGTACAGTCAGAATGTACCCTATTATGCTGTCGCACACTTCTGTGGCAATATTGCCTCAAGCAATTTAAACTCAGTGCAGGCAACTGTGGCTTCATCTCGGAGGTGTACTGGACAGGTGGTTTGGTTATAAATTGGAGGAGGGGCTTGAAGTTAAGTTGGAGAATTAATTATCGGAGTGAGATAAGAGAGCTTTGAAGGGTGGGACTTTCTAATAATTTTCTTCTGCTGTGTTTATCTTATCTGCCAGCACTGTATTTAATTCCAGATGATACATTGTGTAACTTTTTACATGTTGGTTCATGATGCATAAATGAACCATCACTGTGATACTATGAAGTATCGTGTACCAGATTTGGATTTCTTGCATCTCTGATTGAAATTCCCTATCTTGTCCCAGCTGCAGAGCTCTCCCTTTTGGTAATATTATTTAAATGTCATATAAATGGTACAGAAGGCCAAAAGTTTTTTTCATTTTGATATATGATGATCAGCAAATAATTATGTCTAGAAACTATGCAATTGACAAGCTGACATTATTTATGTACAGCAGTATTTTCTGTTCGTCATACTGTACTTGATTATCCTACTGTACCATAGTGTCATACATTACATTGTGTGAGGAGGAAGGCTGACAGCTTTGACAGAATTGACATGATGGTACAATACTATGATGGGTTTATTATGACAGGGCATTTTCAAGGGTGCTGATCCGTTTTTGCCAGAGAGAAAACACTATCTGAGAACACTGCAGGCCTGATTTATGCCCAAGAAATGTGGGCATTTCCCAAACTTCAGAGGTAGAGGGGTTCTTGCCGCCCCTCCCAGCCCCTGGCTCGAATACCTATGCTTTGATGTTAACTTGAAAAGAGTGAATGCCATTCATTCATTCATTCATCTTAAATGATGTGGCAGCGCACTTTGTCAAAAATCAAAATAGTAATTTGTTATTAACCGTATAACCAAGCTCAATGACTTTAATATACACATAATTGCAAAGTTCTGTATTAATGAAGCAACAGCTGTTATGTCCATGCAGTGTACAGTGTATGATACATTATTAATTTACGCTTTAATATTGATTAATTAATTGCGACCAGAAGTGATACTGTAGAGCTAGGATTGGGTTGCTTTCAATTTTTAATTTGGACTTCAGGGTACTGGAGGTGGTAGGAACACATGTTCCTGATTGGGAGAGTCACATGATATCACAAGTTTAGCATGGGTGTGGCCATTGGGGGGTTGGTCCACTGTCACGTCAGGAAAACTATAGTGCATTCTCTCATCAGTGGATACTACAAGTCTGGAAGAAAATGAAAGAAAAAATGAAAAGACTTAATGAAGAGATTAAAGTTGTAATTTGCAAATGTTAATGCTAACTTTAAAAGTAGAAAACCAAGAAGAAGAAAAAAGGGGTAAGAATGATTATTGATTTAGTACTGTATGGCTTTTCATCTTTCTTTGTTTGCCTTCTGAAAGGGGGAAGGGTACACAGGCTCTAACTCCACCCTTTTTATCCAGGCATCCTCTTTTCCTTTGTTCCTTTCCCACTCTTTGCATGTTTTTGCAGCTTGTTGATGCTGCTCCTTAATACACAGAAGAGTGACTTCCCCCCTTTTAAGATTTTTTAGAGAACTTTAAAATTGTACTTTTTTGCTTTGTTCATTACAGGATGGTCACCTAAAAACACCAAGTTTTATCTTGCCAATAGAGGGTGAGGAATATATATTGGATCTACATTTGAATGAGTGAGTACTGTACTATTCTTTATGTTGTTATAGGGTGGGAAGGGGGGGGGGGAAGACAACCATCGCCTCCTGTGGGTTTTCCTAGCAATTAAGAAATACTGTTTGCTGTGTAGCCAAGTAAACTTACTAGAGTAACTCCTAGGTCTATGCCTGTGGTGTATCAGCCCTGTGTCAAGTGTGCTTTTGTCAGTAAGTGTATTAGCTTTGGTTTTCATTATTTGCAGTTTTTTTTTTGGGCAATTTTCATAAATGCAGTTAAAAATTTTGTAAACTTTTAAAACTGACAATTGTTGAGTCACTCCCTTTCAATGGGTGCAGAGTGCATTCAGAAAATACAAAGTATAAGTGTGGAAACTTGATTATATACAGTTTCATTATAAAAATTGTAAAATGTAAAATCATAAACCCTAAGAATATTAAAATTTTCAAACCTTTGGTAATTCAATAACATTTCAAAACTTGGATTTTCTTATCCTTTTTGAATATTTATCCATGTAATAAGCAACTAGCATCAGGAGAATATTCTTTTCTTTTCTTTTCATAATGTTTTTCTTTTTTTTGTCCCCAGAATGCTGTTTGCAGATGGTTTCATAGAAAGGACATATACAGAAGATTTAGTTCCTATTGATAAGCTGCCACATAGAACAGTAAGTATTAATAGATTCAATGGAAGGAGCTATCTTTCTGTAATCTCTGGTACAAATATAAATGAGTCTAATATGTACTCTTTATTTCACAAGGTTTTTTTTTTTTTTGAAACACTTTTACACTCAAAAAAGTCTGATTTTGTATCTTACTGGTATGTGCTTCAACTTGGTTTTTGTCAGTGGTAGGGAAGGAAGGGGAAACAGAAGGGAAAGGGTACATTTACAAACTATTTGCTAAGAAAGAGATAAGGGGGTGGGGTGGCTGTTTTAGAATTGTGTCTCCTATAGAATGATACAATCATGGAGGTTCATTGTAGAACAAAAATTGGTTTTAGAGATAGTTAAGCACTAAGGAAAAACGTTACAGGAAAGGAAATTTGCAGGTTAGTTGGATTATAGTGTGGGTATTTTTTGTCCCTCGAGCAACTCACTTTTGAAATATAGTATGTTTCCTCATATATTGAGCACTGTAGTACACACTGATACATACTGTAGGTGATAACGTAAATAATAGGTTGTTTTGGAACAGTAATAGTTCTCAGAACTCTGAACATATCACAACTTAGTGCATATCAGAAGAAAAGATTTTCAAGGCAAGGTTTCTCTGGTCACTGTTGCGTATTAAATATCACCAACACCCTGTGGTATTATGGTGAAAAAGTGCTGTTGCAACTAATGTTGCTGCAATATTGGCTTGTTGAGCACTTCACAATACAATAGTGTCTGGCAAATTGGGTTTGACTCTGGGGAAGTTCTGAAACCATACACAAGAAAAGTGTCCTTAGATTTTATGATGTCATATTGCTTGATTTGATGTCATCAATAAAACTGGAGGGAAACCCCTAAGTAACCAGAAAAATGTAACGCATAGAAAACTTGTGTAATAGGGTATGGAATGTGTTTGTAAATGGGTTTTACAAGTTTTCTTATATTGTTCCTGGATTACATTACCTACCACTTCGGTAATATATCTAGACGGAATTTCATATACACTGTAGATAGAAAAGAATTTAATTTTATCAGCTTAGCTATCATAATTTTTCATAACCTAAGCATTGGCATTTTTATTTTTTAGGGTATGCTATGGAGGTACAGTATCTTGCATTAATCAAAAAATTCTGCAACAAGAGTATTCTTTTGTGGGCACAAAGAACCATTGAATGAACCAACATAGGCATTCTAATTTAAATTCAGTAAATCTTAGTTCCCCTTTTGAGAGGAAGTTCTCTTACTCAGTTGAGATGTCTGTGTTCTAGTGACAATTAGAAGGATTGTAAATGAAAGAGGAAACTTTTTTTTTCATTGATCAATAGGTCTATGTCCTTGAAACACTATGCAAATATATTGTTTTTATCTGGAGATAGAATATTATTGAAGGTATAGTGTACTTTTTAAGGGACACTTCAGTTTCTTCAAGGTCATGCATCAGAATAGTTCAGTATTTAATGGTGGATTACCTGCAACTTTCATCTTTGCTCTGCTCTAAAATTAAGTGTTTGTTTGATCTTCAACTTTGCAGACATGTCTAAGCTGTTATTGATTCCAGTGCAGATTCAGTGTATGCTTACAGTAATTGTGAAATTTAAAAAGTAAAGGAAATTATCGTGCATCAGATGCAAAATCTCCCTTAACTTCCATGGACAACAGAGCCAATTTTTAAGGAGGGGGTAATCATTGAAGTTGCCCAATATTTTCAAGAAAATAAAAGCCTATCATTTAACGTAAGGTGGCCCAAAATGCCCATGGCAGAAAAAGTGTGGGGGCTAAAGCCCCTGTAGCATCCCCCGTCTCCACAGTCCTTGTTCTCTTTACTCCCTCAACCCCAATTTAGTCTCCAAGTGGTTATCCTACAGAAGCTTCACTCATGCAGTATGTAGTGTGCACAGTGGGCCTTTACGCCAATATTTCTTTCACATTTTAGCAAAGTCTGAATGGCTCTACCAAATTCAGAATACTAGATAATTGTAATGTACATTTTCTTTTCAGCAATTAACAGAAAATCTCCCAAGCTTTATGAAATGATATCTTAAGTAACTGTTTCTGGGGCATTATTGCTCACAAAAAACTCAAAACACAGCTATACTGTTCTGTGCTTCATTCTTTGTTACATACTACCTGCAAGTTCAGAATAAGGGACTGAAATAAGAGATGGGATTAGAGATAGCTTTATCGTTATGGACATGACCTGATATAAATAAAGGGTCTGTTTTAAGAGTGACATGTACTGGTTAAGTTCGCTTACAGTGCTATCAAATTCATTTCTAAAGGCCACAGCATGCAAGTGCTGGTATAGACCTAACATTGTTGCATGAAATCAATAATTGCTCGTTTAATAAATTTTGCTGTTATTGTCATGCCAGGCTGTGTAACTGGACATCAGAACAGAGCAGACAAAATATGTCAGACAATGACATACATAAAAAGTTGTTTACAAGTGGCAGTACAGATGTAGCAATGAAGGTTATTGTTAATGAACAAATGAAACATTCAACACAGATCAATAGCTTTTAAAGTTAATGGTTACATGAAGTACTGTAGCAGTGCCCTGACCATAGTTTAAAACATAACCTTTCAAATTTTAGATTACAATCATCTTTCATGACTCGTCAGAAAATGAAAGTTGCATGTTAATAGGATATTGAACCAAGGAGTTGCAAAAATATTACGAGTTAAACGATCATATGATTCATGCAACACAAGTGTACATGAATAAGCATTTGGGGTATGTATAGTGCAAGGGTGTATAGCATACGGCTGTTAGGTATGGGGTGCATTTCAAAGGGGTATATGTAATTTTACGTATTCTGTTAAAGGGGGCAGGATTTACTGTCGAATATTTTCTTTCTTTACAAGAAGAGTGATGAGTATCAGTGACAGGGGATTTATTGGGAGGGGTGAAGTCCTGCTGTAGCATTTTATGTTTCTTTCTTGTCTTTCTAAAGGAGATAGCAAAATGAGGATACCACAATAATTGCAACAATATTTGCATCACTGTTTCAGCTACAGTTGTAGCTATGTTGCAAGTAGCCAATATTACTGATACTGATATTTTGGTTCTCAATATTTGCTATACTGATGCAGTACCAATATTTTCAGCACTTGCTTAATTGATATTCTGTTATTTTACACTCATTCAAATCAATTTATCACCTAGCAAAAAAAAAAAAAAAAAAAAAAAAAGCTAGCATGTTTCCTAGCTTTCATCAATAAGTTCAAGTAGTCCTTTAAAAGCTTCCATCATGTCCAAAACTTTGTATTCAGACATCATATCCCACTTGTGTTCTCCCATTAACTTCCAGTAAATGGTATATCTTCATGCATGACCCCACCTAGATATGACACCATTTCTTTTCTTAAATTTGCAAAAAAAAAAAGAAAAAGGATATTTTGGGGGTTGTATGGTCATTAACTTGTCCGGCAGTCCATCATGAACTACGTAATTGTCCCAAATGACCTTCCTGTCATGCAGTTGAGGTCCCAGCTATACTAGCTAGACCAGGGTGTTGAATATGAAACACGGAGGAAGAGGAAGCACAGAAGTGGAGGAAATGGCTTATGGAGAAATATATGTCTGGAGTATCTAGTATGAACCCTTATAGCAGAGCCCTAGATTACCTGTATTTTTTTGCTTTGGTCATGAACAAAATCAAAATTCCATGTTTAAAAAAAAACAGACTTTGTCCAGTGTATTTTGTCTGCTGGCCTTTTAAACAATGTGACATATATTAGAATAAGTGTATAGGGGGTTGTATGGTCATTAACTTGTCCGGCAGTCCATCATAAACTACGTAATTGTCCCAAATGACCTTCCTGTCATGCAGTTGAGGTCCCAGCTATACTAGCTAGACCAGACTAACTGTTGGATTTGAAACACTTAGGAAGAGGAAGCACAGAAGTGGAGGAAATGGCTCATGGAGAAATATATGTCTGGAGTATCTAGTATGAACCCTTTTAGCAGAGCCCTAGATTACCTGTATTTTTTTGCTTTGGTCATGAACAAAATCAAAATTCCATGTTTAAAAAAAAACA
>WURT03196430.1:0-20593 GCA_009936505.3 Holothuria glaberrima
CAGCTGACCCACCTGTTTGCTTGATTTTTCTTTTGTTTCAGTGTCAAACTGAAATTGAAGATGTGTTGCCGGACGTAATTTACCAAGCACTTCTGAAGGTGATGAATCCAGACTACCTTTGCGTCCAAACTATCGGTATTTGCAGTCAGTAGGGTGTCGACACGTCACCCTTTGACGCCACACGTCATCATATACATCACTTTGACTCTTGCCTCTGGAGCTAACCAGACAGTTGTTTATTTAGATAAATAGCACAACATTACCCTTGAAGAATAAAATATCATTAACAAGCTTATAACAAAAAAGTTGGGTAACTTGTTCTCACGAGTTTGATAGCCGTGTGCGAACAAGGATCACCTTCCAGTGACCATGCCAATGAATTGGGAAGGAATAGGAAAGAAATCATTCAGAGACCCGTGCTACATAGGAAGAACTAGTGACGTCTTTAGTATATACTGTTCAATGAAGCTAAACAAATTCGAAGCTTGCTTCAAGTCGTTTTCCTCATCTCGATTACATTGGTGATCACGTAGACGGATTGAATTGGAGTTATTTAACAGTTCTTCGTAGTTAAAATGAATATAAACAGAACTTCCGTCTTTTTTGGTTAATGGTAAAAAAATACCAAGCCGTAGGTAGATTAAAGATGTGAAGTTCATACAGCCGCCACTCCAACAGTCTAAATATGGTTCTGCAACTTCTGCATTCCAAAGAACTGGTGTATAGTGTTTCGCTTTTTCCTTCTGTTTGTTGCAGCTTTGTTACGGTTTTTTCCTGAAGAGCAGTCAATAAGTGGTTTATATATGAGCATATACTAAACGTATAAGTTATCACGGGGCACTTAAGCGGCTAAGGATGTTTACTACAAGTATTTCTGTTATTAAGAATGTAATATTTGTCCGAAATAAAAACAGTATTAAATGGTTAAAACTTAACCTGATGTCAGACTGTTTCAGTTTTTGAATTCGTTCAAGATGTAAGGCATGGTCTTTATTTGGGAGAGGGCCCTGGTTAGCCTGCATAGCTGCCATTTGTATGATCTCTCTGCAGAAGGCAGAGTTTGTGATGGCACAGAAGATGGGTGCAACTTGGCATCTACGTGGGATGAGAGCAATTTTTTGTGTTTGTAGACATAGTCGTACACAGGAAATTTTCGGCTGGGCAAACATCTCAAATTTCCAATGTTGCCAAAATTTTTCCCTTACTACAAAAATGGCGCTTTCGGTGCCCTAAAAATTGCTTCTATAGGCATTTTTAATTTTTAAATCTCGGCAATTTACACATATCGATGTGATAAAATTTTTCTTGAAAATTTCGGAGGCGTGTGGGGGGGGGGGCGAACGGCCCTGCTTCTCTCGCTACGTACGGCTATGTAGATAGAGGATATTGAGGTTTGTTCAATATTTCTCAGTTTTCCTTCATAATTCTGTTTTGAGGACACCTAGCTAGAAGGGGCGGACATGGTATTCATCGTGATCGATCTGTACCCTCTGTACCCCACAGCTTCCCTCAGGAATTTCCTATGGGACCTTTGCCTTTAAGGAATCGGCATGGCATTTTCTAAGCGGAGCGCCTGCATAGGCCCTTTCTCAAATAGCAATTACAATTATGGGATAAAATTTTGGAATACGTTGTTTTTGTCAATGGCATATTACTGCGGACAAAAGCGACGCGTACCAAAACTCTATCCCATAATCCTAGTAATTACTACTTGGAAACTGGCCTAATAGTTGGCCGGCATATTGCTTACCAGGAGTAATTTCTGCCAAACACGCCTGCCAGTTTGGCAGGAAACGGCACTTCCGTGGCCTTGTAACTGGTAAAAGAGAATTGTCAGTAGATCAACTCCCTGGTTGTGTGTGTACACTATTCAGTTTTGAGTGTTAGGAACATGCACGTAATCAACCAAAAACAAACAAAAAATAAAAAAAAAACAAACAAACAAACAAACAAACAATCAAGCAAAAGAAAAGACGAATGCATTAGAAAAAAATATTTCCTAAATTAATATTTGTAGGGAAAATTGTTGGCGTAACTCTGTTTTAAAAAACACTGCTTTGCTCATCATTTAAAACGGGTAATTGAAGGTAAATTAATCATAATTTTTCTTTAAAGGCAAAAGGCAGTCACCCCAAAATTTGTTTTGAAAAATAAGCAAACTCTTGCAAATCTCCTCTTATTACCTTACAAGCACCTCTGAAGACGTTTTGAACATATCAGTGAAAGGTAAAGCAAGGAAAAATTCTCCTTGAATTTCACAATTCAATAACAAAAATATTGTCACGTGATCAAAACAATCCATTCATGAGCTTGAGTGTCGGGGCATACTTACTCTGATTGGGGTGACTGCATTTTCCCTTTTAGAGTAGGATCCAGGGTTTGGTGAAAGTGCAGAGGGCTCATTCGTTAGGGTGAAACCGCCACATATACGCGCACCGAAGGTGTGCCCATTGCGCTATTTCGGTTGCCCTGGCCTTCCTTCCGGAGTGTTTTGGACAAAACTAGACGACTGTTACATGCGAGTTCCCTGAATCTAAGGTTTCTTATAAGGAAAACAAGACAATGTTAATGTTCTACAGAAGCGGTGTTACCAGGATTTGCCTGACAGGCTGGGAGGGCAGCGACTATTTGTCTGGGGTTCAGAAATTGAAAGTCCCTAGTATGTTGAAGGGTCGTACTCTCCCTCTCTAATAATGTTGTAGTGTACATGCGATTTTTACATAGATGCCAGAAGTCTACATGGGTCGAAAGGTTTTAAAAAACGCGGAAGGGCTTCTACATTGGAGTAGATGGCTGTAAACTACATATCATATACCGGCAAGTTAACGAGCAACTTTTGCCGGTAAGCATATGTAGGTATAACCAGCCTACCTCGTACTTAAACAATCTAGCAGTTGACGTAACACTGTCTAAAATAATTCGAGTCAATGACGTTTCGTTTAGAGATGTTGCAGTATTTCTGAAAGTCATAGGCGGAAATCCAATGCTCCCATTGACTTTTTACATAAATACTTTGGTCTCAAGGCCACATTATCCCCCACTTTTTTATACAAAACTCTGCTACTCTTGGGGATTGAATGTACGTCCCTACAGGGTAGGAGGCTGAAACCAATGGTTAAAGTGAAAAAATATAGTTTTTGCCATGTGATTTATAATTTCCATTACAAAGAAACGCTTTGTGACTGGAACGTATACCTTACGACTCAAACTGAGGCCTTTGTAGTGTGAGGATGCCTCTAGCATCATTGGATTACTGTGGTCTTAACCCCCTCCCCGAACTTCAGGTCCCGGCTTCACGCCTGAAGGGGAGTAAATTTGATGTGGAAGGTTTCTTGCTTCCCATCCCATATTGCTAGTATGGGTCGCTTCGGTTGGAGTGGGTGGGTCGGAGAGTTGGATGGGTTGTGGTACCACAGAGACAGGTTCATTCTAGGAGTTTGGCTAAAAACTTGTACTTTCCAAGGTACAAATTGTAGGCCAAAGCATTGAAAGCTCTTCGTGAAACGGTTCCAAAGCACTAGGTCTATCCGACAAAGTTCCACTTTCGTTATTTGCAAAGTGTCCGGTACGTGGTGTATCAAAGCCCAACCCTTGCCTGCTTGCATTTAGAACACCGTGCGTCGTGATAATGTTATTGTTGTAGATTCAGCACGAAATTGCATGTTAAAGTAAGGAATCACTATCAGAGAGTACTGTACATACGTCCATCGTGTGATCTATTTCTACCACAGACTGTCAGTGCCAGCAGTAAAACTTTACAGTATTTCGCTCTATGGTAGTTTCCGTACTTTCATGATAACTTGCCCGCCCGGCGGACGTGTATTGCTCAGGCTGCATTCGCAATACCAGTATGTACATCAAAAGAGGAGTACATATTCGACACCTGCTATGAGGGTAACATGATAAGCGGCAATTAACATTAGGAAGGTGGCATTGGACCACCAATACTTCCTGATGAGTAGCAAATTTTCCGTGTTATCTATCAAAGGTCAAATTCCATTTTCATTTCGTTACCTAACTGCATGTTTTATGTAGGTCTAAGAAGGCCCAGTGACATTTTTTGTTTTTCGTCAACTTCCGTTTTCGAGTACCTCGGTACATCTCTTTGTTTTCGCTTCTTCGGCCCTATGTTGTTCAGATGAAAGCAAAACGGATTATATATTGTAAGAAATTTTATCTTCACCATGCTTGTGTGCATGGTTATTTTCTGATACTTGTCTTCATTTTTTTTTGTTTTTACATGAAATGTCATTTTTTATGATTTTTGTGTTTCCGTTGCCGCGTTCCCGTTGTTGCTTTCCTAACAACCTCTCCACTAACGTGGAACATACTTCCGATAAAACCACAAGATGAAATCAAGAAAAACAATAAGGATAAAAAACAGAAAAGTCAAGACAATAAAGATGTAAAAATAAAGATGTGAAAGGGATGGGGGCGTAAGCTCCCCAACGGTTGGGTTAGAAACGCGAAACTTGGCGCGGGGAATAATTTGGCTATTCATTCAAGAAATTCAAAAGTTTTGGGTCTTTATTGAAGAAGATTTGAAAATCTGTGGGATTTTATTGAGGAAACTTTGAAAATTTGGGGTTTTCATTGAAGAATCCGCCCTCCTTAAGCTTTTAAGACAGTAAGATAAAAACCAAGAAAACCTTCGGGCGGCTGGCTGCTGTCGGGGTTTTACACCTTCAAGTTATCGTGTCCATTATCATGTCATGCATGTCACGAAGCCGATACGGTCGAGGCACCGAAAGACGACAAAAGCTTGGCAATAATGTTTTAAATATATCCAAGTAATGAAGAGTTAAACAAATTGAAAATATAGTCGGTTTCTTCCAGCAGCCTCCTCTCTAACACAACTATCTCCCCTCAATCTTTCCCTTACCCCCATTTCTCCTGTATCTCCTCTAGTCTCTCTCTCGACTCCCCCTTTCTTTAGGCCTCTCTCAATTCCCCTGTCATGGATTTTTTCTCTTTTGATTCTCCCCTTCCTTCATCCAACTCCCCTTCTATTAAGTCCCAGTATTAATTCTTTTTATCATCCCATCTATTTCTGGTCATCTATAGGCTGGGACCAAACCCTTTAATTCCAATCAATTCTACGGGACTTTTCTTATATAATAAAACATGCATTCATAAAAGTTGTATCAAACAGAAAGTTTGCCCTACTTCTTCTTTTACATTAAATTTTTCAAAAGTGACCTCAGAAATAATACAAAAAAAGAATTAATCAGGTATTTCCCTGTAATTGCCAATCTCTCCCTGAGGACCACTTATCTTCTATCCAAACCTGTCTGTGTTTACATCGGTCACCTTGATCGACGTCACAATCAGCCTCTAATAGAGCTGTGTCACCAAGAAAAGATGTAAAAAAACTAGGTGGTTTCTTAGTTAAAGGTGAGTGTGCTTCTAAGTTAGCCAATTCGTCACAATGTTTTCAAGCCGGAATTAGGAAGTTTCCTCGAAGGTGGGCTAACCTTTCCCGACGGGGAATGTTCCCCCTGCCCAAGTGGAACTGCCCATGGAAAAGGTTTTGCAAAGAGTTTACCTGGGTAGAGCACCTTCAAATGAGAGAGACTCTTGCAAGGTTGAGCAATTTGGGTTCTCAGTAGATTTAACTATAGGTAAGGGTACTAGCAATACTAGAAAAAAGGCATCGGAACACGGCCTGAAAAATATGGACCATCGTCGATTATTTATGAAACAGGGAGAAATACTGGAACGGCGGAAAGTGTGATGTGTGCAGAGCGTGATTTACAGGGGTGCCACTACATCAATCCTAGTGCAGGGCGACTTCTAAAGCAGTTTCAGACCGAACAATTGATTTAAAGTACAGCTTGAAACCCTAGAGTGCAATGGGCTCATCAGCTTTGCAAAAAGCTGCCGCTGCCAAAAAGCGAGATGTGTTTTTACAAAAATTAAAGCTAAAGGTCTCATTTTGATGCTCAAGCTAACGGACTTGAGGATGAAATAGAAAATTAAAATGATAATTTTAGCAGTTTTTTATATAACACCATCTCATTGTAACAAACCTGATAAGTCAACTTGAACAGAACAAACCCGTAGCCAAAGGGACCAGGGGCGGCGTCCCGTAGAACGCCCCCAAATCAAGAATTACCATTCCATTAACCTGCTTAATGTATTTTAGTATATCTGGCCCCTAAAACGGTACTTCGCATCTATCTGGCTCCTTCTGCGCCTTGTCTAGCTGCAGACCTGAAAGGAAATGAGCAGCTATACATTTTTTTTTGGAAAGAAAAAAAATCTTTTTTTCAGTCATATTTCAGATACAAGAATTTTTAAGGATGTTATACCAGGGAGTTGCTATGTCAAATAGCAACTCCCTGGTTGTACTTAGATTACAGTATTACAAATTAAAGGTAGTATCCCGAGAGTTACTCTGCATAAAGTCAACAATTTAGGGGCTCGGCAAAAATTTTGTCACATATCTAAAAAGAGCCATTCATGAATCAACATACAGTGGTAAGCTTACAGGCTAGTAATTCAAATTTGTATTACTGATGTTCACTTTAAACCGACCTCTTCTCCCGTAGTAATCATTTAAGAAGAATACATCCTGTTTACTATGTATACAAATGAAAGTAGCTTAGCTGGAAAAGCTGTCCATACACCACCCTAAAACAGGACAAAACCAAGACCACCCGAAACAGAAATCTGTTTTTGGGTGGTCTCGGTGACCTTTGACCGACGGGTGGGTGTTCGTATACCCCATACACACCTGAAGGAAGTGCAAATCATTTCTCAAAGTTAATTACTTGAGGCCGGCCTTTAGAAGTGAACTAAAAATAAAATCATTTGTAAATCAATTCGATTTTTAACTTATTTCCCTAAATTTGGCAACAGTATTGTCGTCAGCTTTGTCTCAGTCACGAGAACTTTCAAAGCTAGCTGTTCTATAGAAGATGGCGACTTTTTGCTAATGCTTTAAACATGTCAAATAACTGGAAGTAGCAAAATTCAGCATTGCCACCCGTAGTTTAATTTGTAATGACACGCACAGATTTAATTTTCTAATTCCTTCTGAAGTTTTCAATTTTACACATGGAATTATTCCGTGAATACTTCTTATTATTCCTTATCATGGTAAGAAGTACATTATTATTAGAAAGTTGCCAAAAAGTAAACTTTCTACCACCAGTAATACTATAGCGAAACGTGAAAAAAAAACAGAGTGGCACCGCTGTGCCCCATATGCCAAACTTTCCAAAAATAGGTTGCGTGAATTCAATTTATCCTAGGTCTATGTCGGAATCTGGCTTATGGCAAATGTCACTAACCTCTTTATTCCCAGTACACGGGGTAATAATTGTGAATATACCATTGCGTCTTTGTTTGCATTGCAAAGTTTGTCTTATTGCAGGTAACCCCCGTTATTAATCCTGAATATGCCAGTGTTCAACCCATGGCTTTATCAATATTCTGGAGTCGAAACTATTGGCCACGTTCAGTTATAACGTAATGTCTTCTGGTAATTTGTTTGACATTTTCTTATGACTGAGTTACACCAATAACTCCGGAAAAATCTGGATAGGCTAAGTGCCTACCGGAAAACGCCTTTCTATATATACCTGACTACACGACTACACCAATGTACTGACAACCTTTGATTAAGTTAGCAAAATTTCACTCATGACAGTTCAGGGCCGGATCCAGGGTGCGTACGCCTCCAGTCCCTTTTCTTTGAGAGCAATTTTTTGTAATGGTGCTAAATGTTGCACCAGATTGCATCTGAGGGTACTTAAATATTCAAAAATTTCTCAAAGGGGAGGGGGTCACCCCTTTTCCTTAGACCTCTCCCCAGGTCGGCAATCAGGCCCTGCAATTGGCCACTCCAATAAAAAATCCTGGCTACGCTGTTCATTTCAGACAAAGAAAAAACTCGAGAAAAACTTACTGAAAACACTGTCTATTCATGTGGTACTCTTTAATACTCTGTCTTCAAGACTCGTTTCCATCTTCCGCGGTGTAAAAATACCAAAACCTTAGGTTATATCACTGCACCGACACCTGGATAAGCTCTGTAAAAGATCTACATGATCCTCCTGATAATTTTATTTTGCGTCCTTTCGATTTACATGCTTCTATCAACTAGCCTATATTTCTTTCCATGAAACCTTACTTTGGATATCTTTTTTCAGTGGGTCATCTGGTCATAGGATGAAGACTTCGATGGCGGTCTCGGGTGCTCGAGTACGGAGCTTCGGTGGTCCTGGGTGTCTTGGTTGTGTCCATCACAACAAATGGGTGCATGGTCTGGACGATAAAGCCAGACCAACGAAAACCTGCAGTAGTTAGGGTGGAGTGTACCACCAGCGAGATGCCACGGGTGCTACACCACCCATGACATTCTTCAAAAGTGCCGCCTTTTCCAACTTTCAAATCAGTTAGGCGAACTTGAATGATTTTTTTTTAAAAGCTTGCACCCCTAAGTTTTCATGTGCTTGTACCTAAAATCTAGAATTACAAGAAAATATATTTTATGAAGGTTTGAAAATGAACCAGGCTCATTCATCCAACTCCTATTTGCACAGCTTACTCTGTTGTAGGTACTAGTTCAGTGAAATTTATTCACTTCATGTGAAATAGTCGATTGCGCAATAATTTTTGACGTCCTTCTTGTACAACTCACGTTATCTACCTTTGCTTCTTTTGAAATTAAAATGTTTACATGACCTTCAATAAGTTTCAACATTTTATATCTTAGCTCAGGGATGGTATATGAAGATAGGAGTTGGACCATTGGAATTCATTTTTCAAACTTGTGTCATATACTTTTGAATTTTAGAATGTAGGTAATAACTTGGCGTCGTTTCGTGTTTTCACGATCATAATTACCATAACACCGGCCATATTGTATTGCATTTACACTGCCTATTCCAAGTTGAGTCCTAATAGTGACCGGCTAGTGTTAACCCATTTGAAATGTTTAAAGTTAAAGATTATGCAGACAGACTATACAGGTGGGTGGGTTTTCAGTCGAAGTAGCTTTTAATTAAAGGGTATAAATAGTCGCCCCAAACTTATTTTGAAACAACAGCTAAATCTCTCAAATTCCCTCTTATTGCCAGCTTCCATGTTTCTTTCGTGATATAGTCAGGGCTTAAATACTTCATATTCAAGGTAAAGCAAAGGATTACGTCCCGTAAATTTCACAATTTAGTGAGAAAAACATTGTCACATCATGAAGTAGTGTAGACTATTACACTAATCCAAATTGGGATGACTGTATTTTCCCTTTAAGAGCTTTCAAGTTCTTGTCATCTGTCGGCATTGTGTTTCAAAGCAATAGATGCCAAGAATTAAGCCTGCCATGCTTTTGACCGACCAGTTGGCTTTCCAGGCATTTAACTTGCCTAACGTACCCCATTTGAATAGCAGGAACAAACAACATAATTAGCCTTTACACAGAAAATGGTGTACACTGTCCTGCTTTGTTGGTAGTTGCGCGTGTTTTTTGTGTTCTCGAAGGAACTTGCATTGAGAACCAGTACAAAAATGATCTCTGTTATCGGAGGATCAAGGTTGTACACATGTTTATCAGCCCCGTGGACAGGAATCAGCGAGAGCCTACAGCAAGGATAAACCAATATAAACTTTTCCGGTTAATCTTTCATCCACACACCTCAGGAACTGCTTGTAAACAACCATGTGTACGGTTCGTTTGTATGCAAATTAACTCTGACCAATACCTAAAGGGACATTAGATGATAACGTACGTAACTCAAAAGCTGCTACGCCATCGACTATTTTATATAAAACCTCATTGTCATCTACTTCCTCTAGACACGTTGGACACAGGGATCTATCCCTAACACACGATTTATCTATAAGAATTAAAGATTTCTGGAACAGAGAATGAAGTATCTTTTGGTGATAACATTGGCCTTAGCGGCCCAAGGTATGATTAAGTCTGTTATGATTTAATTAATATTTTATGTAGTTTTGAAAATATATTAGAATTCACTAGGGTAGATGATTCTGCTGATTATCAATCTTTAAAGGGAAAATGCTGCCCCACGCCCAATTTGAAGCAGTGTACCCCGTTACACTAGTTCAGGGATGGCTTCTATCAATTGTGTGACAATATTTTTGTTACTTATTTCCTACATTTATGCAGAGTAAGTCATTGGTTTACACATATTCAATGATTTTACACAGGGACATTATGAAAATACTTGTGAGAAAAATAAGAGGAGATCTGTAAGATTTAGCAAATTTTTGAAAATAAACTTTGGAGGGACTGCGTTCTTCCTTTAAGCTTGAGTGCTTGAAGTGAACTTAAAGCCATACGTGAATTGAAAAGTCTCCGAATTTGTTGCTTTACCTTTGGAATGGTAAATCGTTGACCTTTTATGGTTTTATTTGATCTCGATTATAGTCAACAGAGAAATTTAAATCGAGCATAGCCTTTGACAGAATTGCTTGTTATACTGTTATCTTTATGTTAAGGACAGGTGAACCAAACAGGTGTCTTCTAAATAAATTATGAAACAGGAGATAAATCTTGGTTGTCTGATTTCCTTTCAATACAATTATCTTTTATGAGCTTCTACTGTACAATACAAACATCGAATAATTATTAACTTGAAAGGTAAACCAAGGAGTTAATTGGCATATTCTATACGATTCAATAATGAAACATCTTGTCATCTTTTTTAAATCACACAACCTGGTTTTTGCGGATATATTGGGGCTACATTAATTCAAATTATATGACTGCAATGGCCTTTACATAAATTAGACTGTAAAACATATTGAAGAGAAGTATTGAAAAGCTTAATAATTTACTACACCGGTACACCCAGAAGTGTGAGACGTACCTTTCTCGAAACCGTTCCTGGTTCGCGCTTTGAAATCCAGCCAAAGCCTGTTTTGAGGAAAGAAAAGCGATTCCGAAAAATATCCTTTAAATATCGTCAACACTTCACCTGACCCTTTAAAATATATTACTTCGACATGTTGCAAAAATTTTGTTTATAATTCCATTTTTGGGTTCTAATGAGTTTGAATAGGGTATCTTATGATGTTACAGAAAGTTTCAGGTAGGCTATCAGTGTGATTATCGTACGTCGAAGTTTGTATTAATCGACAAGCTTTTAGCCAAAAAGTAGGATTTTAATTTGTATACGTTGTCAGTGGCCTTGAGCTCGACCCGAAGTAGGTGGATTACCGAACTCTGTACAGCTCGAAGAAGGTCTATCTCGCTCCTCATCACCTCCTATTTACACATGTAATTCCTCAACTTGCCTGCAATTACCATCTAGCATAAATCATTAGCATCGGAGTGGCACCCTCGCACTTCTAGAGGGCGGCGTGGTAGGCTACTCTTCCTCTCTTCATCGACTCGAAGATAAGGAGAGATATGTAACACGTTTTCACCGCCCTGTCAGTAAATTTCGGTGTCCGTGCTTAGAAATGGCAAAATAGTGTAATTAGTTAATGGAATATTTTGGTCTTTGTCTGCTATTCCCTCATGTAGGCTACGTAGGGTTTCATTATTTTCCTGAACAGACAACTTAGTTACGAGGTTTTAGCTTGAATACGGTAGGCGCCATTAATTTTTCTGCAAGTGGCAATAAGCAGATAGATAAACTATACGTTTGTCAAAGAGAGGGAAATTAAAAGGCGAAATCTTCTCAACCCAGAACGTTCCAATTCTCCCAACTATAAGTTCGTTCTAGCCCCCCCCCCTTTCCTGTAACTGTCTTTAGCTTCTCCTTGTGCAGAGACAAACATAGTTTATTGCTTACGGTCATATCCTGGTGCGCATACAATGCCTTAATGTGTAATCAAAACACTCTGTGTATGCTGTGCAAATCCCTCTTTAAGCAAGCAAAGCAGCTGTATCTACTTGCTTTGACTCGTAGGGAGCAGATGTTTTACGTCGAGGGGCAATTTATGAAAATTTGGAAGGGACATTTCATGGATCCGCGAGGGTCCGCAACTGAAATGACAGCTGTAACAAAGGGTGATACTATTTTTAGCGAGGACTGGGGCATTGTCAATATTAAACCACAGTACTGAATATTAATTATAAACATTCAACATTTCTTTTTTCTTTCAAAGGGAAATATTGCGTTTGTTTAACAGATAATTTTCATATCTTTTAAACCAATATTTATAGATACAGACTGGTAGACAATTCAAAATAAGGCAGTATGGTAGCTTTCTTTTCAAGAAATAAGGATCTTACAGGATGAAATTCAGTTATTTGTTGAACAAAACTAGTTTGTTCACCCAAACATTCAAAAATTCAAATGATGCAACATCCGTTACTCTTGCAATGTAGACTATTTTGAGGAGATAAAGCTATTGCTAGAGTTTATTGGTGAGACTGAACCGTTTAATAATGATTGAAGGTATTTTGGTTGTTTGCCATATTGGTGCATTCTGACACAATATTTCCCTTTAAATATTCGCTTGATTGCTTTTGAAATTATCACCTGGTGATTTTGAAGATAAAGATGTAGAAGCATCTTCTTATAGGGATAAAGCTTTGTTTTTTCTTATGGTATCGGGTTGATCATGCGACCTCCTAAAAGTATCACAGTGAGTTTGTTAGCCTTGAACTGTAAGTTGTCCCCGTGACCTTAACTTTGAAGTGGGGGAATGCAAATAATGTTGCAAAACACAGCAAATAATAGCTTAAAGAAGGTCATTGACTTTAACAATCAAGTTGTAGCAAAGCTGCTACAAAGGTTTCATAATTATTTAAAATTTTGACCCGGTCCTTTCATGAACATATTCCTCTTTCCACAAAAATACGTACGTGTACGAATACTGTGGCTGTATTGCTATGAGGATATGATGGGGTATCTCTAACAACGCCCTGGTTAACGCAAATGAGGCCATTTGTAAGAAAGATCATGCCGGTGTTAGAGGAGATACTGCCCGGGTGTCTGGGGAAACCCTGAGGAAAAGGGTACTGGACAGAATACCCTGGAATAAAATGTTTAGCCGGAAGTATTTTGCATGGGAGAAAAAGTTCGGGACGTTTGTACCTCGAGAAATCTTACGATCAATTGTCCCTGACAATGTGGACACTCACACTGCTCCTACAAGACTGCAACCTCACGCGACCCATGCTGATTTTTCGTCGTGGCTAAGTTGGAAGTAATCGTGGCTAACTAGTCTTGAAGTGGTCAGGGCCGTCGTATCGAAGGTTTGCGGCACACTGCGTAGCCCCGACTGCAACCCAGTTAACCTTTTTCAGTGGCAGTACTTCAACAGTATTTGAAATGCCTGATTGGTTCACGACGAGGACCGACTGGGGGGTGGGCGACAGCAGTCGGCTTGGGAACAAAAAATTTGGCCCATTGCATCGAGCCGCACGGCGACGCCACTGGTGTTCACCTACGAAGCAGTTTTGTTGGTGCTGTATGTGTCGGCCTTGAAGCATCCTTTTCATCAACTATTTGATACACGCGGATAACAATAGAGGGAACGATTTGTATCAGAAAAGGGTAGCAGAAAGGCTTTTGTCCCTCAAAATACCACGAAGCACAAGGGGAGGGGAACAAACAGGGTCCGGTGGCATGGCAAAAATTGTGCATCGTTTCACCATCGGTAATGGGAACACCGAATACCAAATTTATCCGTTACCTAAAAACTAGCCGAACTATTTGTAAAAACATACTGTATGTACGATGTAAGGGGAAAACTGAACATTAAGAGTCCTAGTCAAATTCCATCACGCATGTAATTTTAACACGGTTTACCAGCGCATGGACAGTAGCCTGCACATGCCGATATATGGGCTTCAGACGAAAAATCATACCATCTCTGTTATCATGCTGAACATACCGAATAAGATGAAGCCGAATGTGTCGGCATACCGCCGAAACTCAGGGCAAGACATTTTCAGTTTTTCCTATGATATAAACGTAGTTTAATTCATGATGGGAATGGACTCGGCGCTTCCTCTAAAACGGTAACACATTGCTAATGTTTTTTTGTTTTTTTAGTTTTGCTATAAGTCTACCTACCTGCTCACTGTAATTTGCTTTTAATTTACAGTTTATGGAATGAAGAAAAGTCCTCGAGTGAGCATGACAACGGAAGATCACATGTACGCAGTACAGGGTGACCTAAAGTGCGACCTCTGTGAAATGTTCGTGAAAGACTTTAAAGAGACATTTGAGTCAAAGGAAGACGAGGTAGGCTTCTTTAGACTTGTTTTAAACAAGAGTGAAAAGGTGTGTCTAGTATTGTACAGTATGAAGGTATACAAATTTCTATTCAGTGGGATAAGTGGCGAATTCTTTCAGCTGTAAGGTGTTAACCCAATGAAGAAATGCAGGGTGGGCAAGATTCTCGGTTATGATACGTGTGTGGTCTCTTCCACCCACCCTCCCCTCCCTCACCCACCCACCCACGCTCCCCTCTCTCACAAGGGAGGTTTAACAAAGTAATGACAGCAGCAGCTAACTGTTCAGAGATCGATATCGTTGCTTTCTGCATTTCTCAAAATCTTAAAGTGCCTTGTTATGCAATATCATTCGTTAAAGTGTGATGTTAAGCAGGGCTATATTCAAGGCCAACTAACCCAATTCCCGACTCCAATACCGATCTAATCACTACCATTCTGGGCCAGTTCCGAGTCAAGTACCCTCCGACTTTGAGCCAATTCCAGTTCCAGTGTCCCCGATTCCGGGCCAACTTCGAGTCCGGCCATTTGGGAATGTAGGATCTTGTTCAAATGCTGTTTGTATATTTTGCGATTACACTTATCTAAAACGTGCATTTTTAGGAATCAGTTTCATACTCTGGCCCACCCTGTAATTTAGTTGGCTGTATATAACCATTCATGCCTTGAATTGTGTACCAAAAATAATGTGGCCAAGTAACATTTATGAAAATTTGCTCTCTCTGGATTCTGCAAAAACGGCTCTTTATTGTTGACAATATGACCAGATCAGTATGATTAAGCAACAATTTGTATTTTCGAATACTATCGGAGCGGAAGAAAAGATACTCATTGACGTGAGCAGGATTTCAACTAAAATTTTCAGGGCGGCGTGGCGGATTGGGCAAGTTCAAATTTTAACCCTCTGACTCTTCTTCTCCCCCTACTTCCCTCAAAGTTCCTTCAAATCCCCGACTTCCCTGACTAAGCACCAGAGGTGGACAGAAGGAAATGCCCTCCTTAACTTCCATAACCCATGGAGCTGCATAACCCACCCTCACCTTTGAGCTGTGCATCTTCATCCCATGTGCCTTTCCATCGCACACTAATAAATATGACTTTTCCTTTGCCAGATCATGAATGCAGTGGAATCTGCCTGTGCGGAAATCCCATCGTCATGGGACATCAACTGTACACAACTTGTTGAACAGTACCTTCCTTACATCTTTATGCTTCTGGATCAATTGGTATGTTATCGACAAATCCAAACGAAAAATTATGTTTACTTGATGCGTTTAACTAAATCCATTTCGTTAGGCTGATGGAAAGCAAGTGTCATGTCTACACAAACTCCCTCTTTCTGAGTTTTCATTTCATAGTTTAGCCTATAGAAGATTACGTGGTGACATGATTTGTGTTTACATGTATTTAAAGGGCCTTCAAAAAACCACCCAGAACTTGTTCATCTTGTCAGATTGAATGACTCGCGGCCACTCTTTAAAATTAGCCAAACCACGGGCCAATACAAATTGCGTCAGAGGTGTTTCACTGATCGAACAATAGACCGTTGGCTGATTCTTTGCCCTCTAATGTGGTACAAGCACCAACTTTAGCTTGATTTAAAGCAAGACTTGACAGTTTCTGGGCCAATTTACCCGGTCCATATAACTACTTATAGCCGACAGTACTGGTCACCACCTTTTCCTGAGCTATGAAATGGCCTATGGCCAACAACATCGAACCTGGTGTGATGTGATGAGATGAAAGTTTTTTTTACTGAATTTAGTTTTAATGTAGTTCTTTTCAAGTACAGACGTTCACATTTTACTTTTGGGGATGGTGGGGGGGGGGGGGACTCAACATCCGCATGTACTTCGTCGTAATTAGCTTTTATGTGACAACATATTCAGCAAAGTTGAGCTAGTCACACACCTGGTGAAGAAATTTATTGATTTAAAGAATGTAGTCTAAAATTACGAATAAACCAACAGAGACACAATACTCTTAATTTTCATCCCATTAATGTAAGGTGCCCCACATAAACCCTTTGGGCAAATCTTGGCTGAAAAGTAAACGGCAAATTTTTAGAATTGTTGTTGGGTTCTCCTCATCTAACACTTATCTGCTTTAACGAGCATTCTTTATACAGATGTTTACTTATTAGGCTTAGCCTTCAACCATATCGCCGCGATGAATGCAGTTCCAGCTCCACAGTGTGCTGTCTGTCATTCTGATATAAATGTAGTGTAGTATAGCCATTCATGCCATATTCTATGTGTAACATATTATAGCAGGATGTAAAAACTTGTATCCTTCTCTATGATTTGTTACTAAAAGCCTCTGATTCTATTCCGATTCGACGCCATGAAAACACAATGATTCTCCAGGTTACCGACATAACCAGCTAGCTCGTGTACATGTTATTCGTAAAAAAATGTTTAAAACTTGTCGGGTAAGCTGGGAACAAACAAATCCTCTCAGTATGATGCACGTGATAAAAACGTTTGATTAATTCCAGAAACCATGAATTGATATCAAATGACATTACAAGACCAATATGATTTTAGAATTTTATTAAGATCTTTTGTTCCAGGCCCATAATTGATACACCCATGCCAGATTGTAAATGTTATGTATATACGATTTTCAGGTGAAACCGCCCAGCTCAGTAGAACCAGGGAGCTCTCTTACAGCTCCCTGGTAGAACCAATGACAATATATTAAGTTAAAAAACTAATCTCAGAAGAGGGCGCTCTATTGTAATTCTTTGTTGTTAATTCTTATCACGTATTTTACAGACAGAACAAGAAATCTGTGAACTGATGCAATTGTGTGACGACACAGAATCAATCGCACGTCCACCTAGACCTCAACGAACGTTTGTTAGAATGGTTAAGCATTACCTTCGTAGGGGATCCATGAAGGCTCACATACAGAAGAGAAGAATCCGATGTAAGTTTCTGAGCTGATATATTTAAGGCGAGGAGAACGAAAAAGAAAACCTTAAGTTTGTGAAATTATCCTCTCTTTGCTGTTAAAATCTTCCACTGGCAGCATGTACAATTTATTGTATGCAGCTCACTTCTACCGACAGAAAGATGCTCAGTCGTAGAGCAAGGAGGAGACAAGGAACTGGGATCCCAGTTCCGAGAAGCGCCCCACTTCCATAGAATTTTTAAAGCAATGTGAAGTACAACGAATGGTTCATCACAAGATCTCCATTATATTATCTGTGCGCCGCTAGTCAATTTCACGTTGAATCCCATTCAAATTAAGTCTCCAGTGATGTATTTTATGACATATGTTGATGTATCGAATTTCAAGGGACTCATAGAAATCAATTTGTAACGTGAAATTGTTTGAAAGTAATATAAGGTAACGTGATGTTGCAATCGCTGTACGTATCTATCATTATCACACGCGTTAAGTTAACCATCCACTAACTTATATACAAACGCTAGTGCAACTGCCGGAAGCGGCAACGGGCACCACATGAGGTACTTTTTGGATGTGGGACTCTTGATTTGATGTAATGATAACTAGTAAAGGGCAACCTCCCATGCACTATACGCCACTATATAAAAGGCTTATTTCTTAACATTATATTTGGTGAAAGTCGACTTATTCTTTAAAGTGATTCTGGGAGTGACGTCACTTATGTCATGTTTCCACCGATCTTTTCACAGTTTTAAGAAGCCGTGTTGACGATGATTACCAGTGTACTCTCTGTAAAGATGGAGTCGGTTTCCTCCATGATACGGTTGTATGCAATCAAACTTGGGTAAGCTTTGAAGTCTTTGTTGGTAAAGTACTGTTAAACCTGTAAAACCTGAACAAAGGATTCATATAATAATTTTAGAGTGACGTCACGTTTTGCTTATCCCGCCATGTTGGTAGAACATGTTCAAACGCTTCTAATGTATTATTCACACTCTATGTTCACATATGCACGTACTTAAGTGATTAAAAACAGTATGTCGTATCCGTCCACCCGTGACCCTCGGGCCTTAATTTAATTGTCACTCTTTCAATATGGCGGCGTTCTGGCGTTAGCTACGTCATTTATCGATTACGGAAACAGGTGGTAATGACTTTATGGCAAGAAAGTATTTTTTCCGAAATTTTGGCCAGTAATAATGCTAATTGTAATTAGACATAGTGAAGTTTCCAGGAATTTTCAACAAGGGGCACAACTTAGTGGTCAGCTAGGTAAACTCAAAGTGGGCTTGTATATGAATACATGAGCAAACGATTAATTAAGGATTAGAAAAGGAAATGTCGTCGGTTGTATCTGTTTTTTTTCCTTTGGTACCAATAGGGGCGAGCTTTTGAGTAATTCGATGTAACAAGTGTCACCCCATGAAAGGGTTTTTCTCCTAAAAGGAAGACACATCGTATTAGCTTATTTGGACATAAAAATCAAAATGATTTGTAGACTCATTCTTCGTCGTCGGTTTAGTCCAGTAATTTGATGATAAAACTGAGACATATTCGAAGTCTTTACTTGCTTCTTTTTCATTAGCACAGTTTTAAAGTAGGGTAGAGAAGGCAGTGGAGTGAAACAGTGAATCTAGGTTACCACAAAAACAGACAGACGGATGGGATGATTTGCAGCTAGTGTCTTTGGGGTATTATTTTTCTTTCTAAATGAAGACCTGAACTTTTTGCTTTCAGCTTATGGTCGACATAAAATCATTGAGAGCTAATACAAACCGAGAAACATTTGATTACCATACAAAAGTCAATGGCAAAGGCGGTGCAGGATTTTAAGAAATGAGGGGGTCCACTGAGTGCCAAAGGTACGAGTGAGTAGCATAGCACGATGGGGGAAGAGTTCAGGGGATTTCCAACCCAGCCATGGGGGACTTTTTGAAATTGGACATGACATTGTGGGGTTTGCTGACTATTACAACATTAATCACAGACATTAAAATGGCTCTAAGTTTGTCTCTCTCAGAAACAGAATTATCCACTTTTCAGTCATAGTCCCAGTGGCGCCGCCAAGATCTGATAATTTGGGACACCACAGATGATAGTATCGTAATTTCACCCCTAGGTAAACCAGAAAATAGATGTAAGTGTGCATATTCGTATCTTTGCTAAATTGCAGTGGGAAGGGGGTGGAGTTAGATGAGGTTTTACGGCTCAGTTTCTAACCAATTGGTTTAAGTCGGGCCGGCCACGGCCTTTTTTCCAGTTGTAGCTCACTGGCTTGTTTTTCCTACTCAAATGCTTATGGTGAGCACCAAGCACAATGGCAGTAGGTTCCATTTTTAAAGTCTTTGGTTTGACCCGGCCAGGATTCGAACCCCCTACCTTCCGGCTGCAATTCGGATGCAACCGGTGGGCGGGGGGGGGGGGACTTCCTTTATCACCTAGAGTAGAGGCACCGTCTCGTAGGACGAGTCTGAAGGGAGAGGCTTCTTACAGAAATTTTCGTTCGTCAGCGGTTGCTGAGTTTCAAAATGGTGCTATCTTTGGCAAATTTTCAAACTTATCAAATGCTGAAAAATTCCTTCCCTGTAGAAATTTTGTTTTTGCAAGGTGGCTTAGATGCTAAAGGAGTTATCTTTTAAAGGTTTGGATTAATTACATGTTAAGGAGATACCATCATTTAGTGATATTTTGGCTATGGCATGGACTCCTCCAATGCTGGTACCATGAAACTTGCTTAGGGCATTCTGGAATCCTTGGGGTAAATATAAAATGGGGGAGAAGAGAGCACTTCAAGCACTTCACGGCAAAACTTAGTGTTAATTATTTTGAACGAGAACGCAAATATACAGCTTCCAATAGAAATGTCTAAAGAGGAGTAAAGGAATAAAGATATAATTAAAGGGGTAGAGGATTAATAAGCATGTTCATAATTCATATTCTCTGCAAATTCTTTTGCCTACCTTTGAATAATCTTGTGTAATAAATAATATACTTCAAATAATGCAGGCCTACATCACGCTTCAAATGTTGCTCATAATTTAAGATTACCATGTCGCCCGTTGACGGCTGCAAGCCCGAGGTTGGACTTGCCTCTCATTCGGAAATAAAATTCTAGCTAGAATAATTCCATGCATTACCGTCCTAATAATAGTCATTGCGCCAGGCATGGAGTGTAAACTGCTGCAAAGCAAACCGATACTTCGCCTAAGAATTATTATGAAACCCGTTATCCGTATCTTTGAAAAACAAACTTTATTTAGAAATCCCAGACGAATTTAATGGGGATGGAATTAAAAAATAGAACTGAACGTTAGAGCGCGAAGCTGGCAAAATTTTGATATTTTGGGGAGGATTTAATAACTTTTTGATAGTTTGCAACCGATTTGTGAAAGGGAAATGAACGGAGCAGCTTAGTATAGATTTTTCACTGCTAAAAATAAGGAGTCACCCGAACCTTGCCGCCCCACCCCCCGTGAATCCAACTCAAAGTAGATGTAATAATTCGTGAAAGAG
>WURT03196540.1:7299-21459 GCA_009936505.3 Holothuria glaberrima
ATATTTATGTAACGATAATAACCCACAAGCCTCTTTTCCACGTTATTCTATGTTCCATATATCTGTAGCCAATTTAAATAACTCAGTTTCATAATGACGAGGTTTTTTTTTTGCAAAAACTGAACACTTTGTGGGTTATGAAATAATCATCGGAGAAGGCTTCTTTTCAAGTAAAAGTGCGCTTTTATCAAAGACTTGGGTATGTACGCCTACATTTCAGCTAAGGCGTATCCAGCGAAGCAAGAAGCCAAGACTTACCTCTGGGGTTCCACAAAGAGGGACATCATCACAGGATTCGGCTCATGAAAAGCTTGAGAAAATTACAGAACGCTTGTAATTTGATTAGACATCAAATCAAAGCAGTCTTCCAACACGATGTGACAATTTTTCCATAAAAGTGGGATAAGGACCCTTCCTGGTTTGTGGATTATAAAATAAAGGCAATGTAAGATGTCTGTTACTGTCATTAGGTAGGTTGTTAAAGCAACCGTTTCTCATCGCCTCAAAGCGACTGGCAGTGGCATGATTTAAGTCTGTGATTGGTCTCAAAACTGTGACAGAAAATGAGGAAATAATCAAAACATGTATACAGGTATATGTTAGTCATTGATTGGTCAGTCATATGAGTAGATCATTCAGGCGACATAGTAATGAACGTTTGCACAACAGAGTGGTTGCATAGGGGGAAGACACACCCAAATTCTCCGTTCATATTACAAATAGGATAGTCTCACCCAATTACGCGTTATACATAACAATTTACTATTGCTGAGACATATGTCACACATGACAAGTCCATACTTTACACGGGAAGTCATGATTGCTTATCACCGCTGAGCTATAACTGGAGGACGCAAGTCAATGCGGAACATGCTCAAAACTGAAGCCGACATAGGGGGTCACGTGATGTACGTTAGCTTACTCAAGTCGATTACGCTGTAATGCAAATCGTAATTTCGATCAGCTGTGAAGTTCCTTAAAAACGTTCCTAGAGTGAACAAATACACATCAAATTGTATGGTATTTGGGGAGGTGGGAAGACATAACTTATCAACACGGTTGATGCCAAAATGGTGTCCTTTTGGGGTAGATTAGTTAATGGTGACACGCATAAACTGTCGTATATGATGTACAAGCTTTTAAGAACTTTGCACGATAGAGGAATTTACTCTTCACCTTGAATTCTTAAATTACATTCAGTATTTAATAAGACAAGTTTGTCATATACCGTATGCGGGACACGACAATCATGCTTCGTCACAATCATGCATCGTCAAAAATTTTATTCTAGCAGCACGGCTTTTCCAGTCTCATATCTTAAAAGGGTAATTAAACAGAGGGTAAGTGACATGTATGAGCAAGAGTGGTTATCTGAAGTAAATGCAAACAATCAATGTTAAATTTACAGAATTTTTAAGAAGAAATTAGACTTTGAAAAATACTGAATATGCGTGAACGAACTTACTTGTGTAAACTTCGTTGTGGAAACATTAAGATTCCAAAAGTAACTGGGAGGTTTGAATTGTCCATGAAAGAATATGTACGTTGTGCAGTAGGGAAAGTATTGGGGATGAATTTCATTATTTATGTGAGTGTGATGCATTTACAGATGTCAGAAAATTGTACATAAAACCTTATTTAAGGAAGAATCCTAACACTTTAAAAATGGAGGAGTTATTTCAAACTAAATACAAAAAAAAAAAAAAAAAAAAAACTAGTGAAGTTGAGTCTATTTTGTGGAAAGTTAAGAATAGCTTTTAAGTCTTAGGTTAGGGCCGCAATTATTTTTCAATTTTTTTTCTGTTTTCATCTTATTTCTATTTTCCATATTTCTTTCTTTTTGAAGTTCTTTGTAATTTGAAAGTAATTTTTTTAATGCTTTTCATTGGCTCTAATGCCTCTTCGGAGGAGGAAAAGAGAATAAACTGAACTGAATTGTGCTCAATGTTTATTTGTTGTCTGCTAACTGCATTGCCCTGTAGAGCACATGCATACGTACTGGACATAACATAGTATAAAGTCGCCTGACCCACAACAGGCTTCATGTATACAAAGCCTGGCTAACCTGCAGCAATATCTCTTGGCCCCGATGAGAAAAGAATTGATAGGGTCTTTCATCTGCCAATGTGTGTGAGATTTTCGACACCTTGGATCTATTTCTTCGTCTGACTGGCTACAACATGAAATCTTGACAACAGAACCGAGTATATTGTCAAACAATAATTTTGTTGTAGTAGTGAACCGACTTGAGTAAGCTGACCTACATCACATGACCCCCGCAGAGCTTCAAACATTAATGTAGAATGATCCTTTGTAGCAAATAGTTTTAGTGATTAATCCTAATATGACGTTTTCTTGAGCTTTCGTCCTACAAAAATGTTAAAAAAAATAAAAAAATAAGGCTGTGAATACGTTACTTGTTGCGTCAGTCCCTAAAATAAACCATTAAAAATAAATTCGATACTCGTTACATTTACCCTCGCACATGAGGACCCCCGCCCGCTCCCTTACCCCAGACAGGCAACTGGTGGTCAATAAGTTGCCAGTGTTGTAACTTTGACTACGAACCCTTCATATTGAAAAGTCAACAGGACAGAGGAAGAAGGTATTTATATTGAACAAAATCTGGCTATAGCGATGAATAGAAGTTGTACAAATAAAAGAAAGCAAATTCTCAAGGCCTCCCAAAGAGGATAATTTCTTAACGCGTGGGCGAAAATTGAACTTTCTACTAGGCATGATTTTCGACCTAATCTGCTAATATTGAAGACTTAATTAGATCATCTTGCGAATTTACAATGCTCCATTAAAACGAGGCTCCGAATATAGGTTGGAAGCTAATGTGAAAAAGACGAAGATAAAAGTAGGTCGAATTGAGATAGGCCTTATTTTCTGTTTTATATGTGACTCTTCAGACAGCACCATCGTAAACATTGTACCATATGCCAAAGAAGACTCTTTTTCGAATGGAGGGGGACTTAATACTTCCACTAAAAGCTTCTCCAATTATAAAGGATCGGGACAAAATTGTTTTATTTTTTAAGAGGAAGTGTAATTGTATCGTTCCTGATGGGGTTAAGCTTGGAAAATTGTGTGGATAGGTTCATCTGCATGCAGATTGTGCAGGGGACTCACATGGAAATATTTCGGGTAATTTGCATGACAATGTCATCGTGTGGGATAGTAGTGGCCTGCAATTCGGGCCTCGACAGGAAATGAGGACCTGACAAAGAGAACCTGAGTTGTTGCCTCAACACTTCATGTTTTCTTAAAGCCCCAGGCTGTAAGTTTCCCAGGTCACCGAGTGGCTGTGAATGCAATGAGTCCTTATTGAGTAAATCTCCCCTCAATTATAGCTGTAGATAATCCTGACTTTTTCTTGCCTTTTTTTTTACGAAGTTTGGACATCACAAATTGGAATTTGGTCTGGGCCTCTATTATGTAGCAAAATTCCTTCTCTCCCCCGTGCTGCAGGATAATATATTGATACAAGTCTAATTCAAAAAATCACTCAAAAATGACCTAAAATGAGGGTGAGGTGGGGAGTTCGGGATGTAGCTCAACTCTAGGTAGCTTTGCAAGCAGGCTCTCTTGTATAAGATTGGCACAATTGGAAAACAAATGTGTCACTTTGTTTGGCATCCATTGAAATCACAGAGATGCAAGAATGTCAATATCTTCTCAAAAGTGGGAGGGCAGGGTTATAAACTTGATTAAAAATAATTTAAGGGCAAACCACGAAGCCTTAGAAACGAGGGATCCGGGGCCCTCTTAAGGCCCCCAAATTGGATGCCAGGTGTCTCTGTGGTGCAATCAACCCGCCTCGTACGTCTATGCCAATGCTTTGTTTCTCAATAAAATTTACATCAAATTCAATTTACAAAACCCCGATAACTTCAGACAACGAATATGTCCTGAATATTACAATTTTATAAACTTTTTATTTTCTTTGGACAAAAGAGCAATGCTAAACAATTAAAAACGAGACGACAGTTTGGAAAACAAACGAAAGCACTAGTTATCAATATGAAGCAAGGCGGGATTTGATGTGTGAAAATGGGGGGGGGGGGACCTGGTCAGGATAACAAACGGCGCTGGAGGCGAAGAACTCCCCTGGAGGCGTGGCGTCCAGGGGCCCGTTGTAGGATCCTTGGGGTCCAGGGGCAACATCCTTGTGGAGGTCAGGGGGCAACGACCCCCTGAAGCCTTGAGGTATTCAAAGAATTAAAATTATTAGAGTGAAGCATTTAACTGTTTTAAAACTAGTGGGATTTGCACAAAACATCACAAAAATCACATTTTCAGCATTTTAATAATAGCCTTACTCAGAATACTAGGTCATTTTTTATGATGACGGGGAGTCATCACGAAACAACCTAAACGGGTGCACGTGAAGAAAACAATATTATTAAAGACCAATTATAGCCCCTTTTCCTTATTCAATGCAGTGTTATTCATTATACATGAAAACTTCTACTTTCCCCAGCCACCTGTTTTTTTCTTTTGTTACATTTTTGTCGATAGTCTGGGACAACGGAAAAAAATCCTGTGTGGTATAATGTGACATGCTAATGAAATATTTTTTATATGATTACTGTAAATCTATAATATAATAATCGCCGTTCAATTTGATAAGGATGGTGTTAGTTGGTAGGGAAAGTGAACAGCGGGAAAAGTTGCACAGGTTTTGGAAGTGGTAAAAGTATTTTACCAGGCCGGTAGCCATACAAGGTACTGAAGGGGGTGGGCGAAATGGCTTTCAGGGGCGAAAATTTTTCAGGGGATGGGGGAAAATTGTAAAAATGTATTAAGTCAATGGTAACTGCAAAACTCTCTGGGAGGGAGGGGAATTTTCAAGGTTGGCCCCTTGGCTACGGGCCTGTACTTTACTCAAGCTATCCTTCAAGAAGAAATAACGAGGCATTTCCAAAAAAGTTTTCCTACTTACAGCAATACTAACGAGACACCTACTTATATAAAGCTCACGCGGAGAACACCCAATCTTTTATTGAGAATTGCGATTTCCTCACTGTACATGAGTAGTTTTCTGAATTGTGTATGCAAGGGCCATGGTAAGTGCAATGACGTACATTTAGTACTGTCGGTTACTCTCTTTCCGGGCTTCAAGTCACAAAAATGTAGCGAGGAGTCGAAGCTAGTGCTTTGAGGGAAACTTTAACGAAGGTACCAAAGTTCGACAAGAATTGCCCCTTGCCTCCAAACCTTTGAGCTCCACTACTGTATTAGTTCGTTTTACTGCAGGTGTGGGCGAAGCGAACCAAGAAAAATCTTTTTGGCATTTATACGGTCAGACGGTATTTAATATTAAAGTTTCCCTTCATTTTACATTGCAAAATTTACTAAAATGTTAAAGCTTCTCTCATAATTTCTCTGGTCTCGTTTTCTTTCGTCCATTCTTTATATTATATTTATTATCTTTTAGGTCTAGAAAAAGTTACCTTAACGGCAGGTGTTGAATATGAACGTCTCTTCACGTACATACTGGTATTGCGAGTGCAGTCAGTGTGGGTGCAGGATCAATACGCGTCCGCCGAGCGGGCAAAGAAAAAAGTGGGGAATGCCCTCGTAATTCCGCCTATAATATGAATCACAGAGTGATTGCTTCACAGTGTTATTTCGGTAGATAATATTAGATGGTATTTTCAACTTATTACATCTCGAAAATGAAACAGTAATTACATGCTTACATTTCAGTTCTCTTTAAGGCATTAAACAAAACTTTGGTTTTATCTATTCGTTAAAATGGCTCAAAAATTCCCTTCGGTCTAATCTAAAAATCCTATGTGAAGTCAGTCGCATCACTAGGGTATGCTTACAGACGTTTGTAAAGTTTGTCACACCATGTTCGACATTTTAGACTGTAAATAGCACATTAGGGACAAGTTAACCTAAAAAGTTCCAGCTACAGAAACGAGATTTTGACCAACGGAAAACAGCAGAGTGAAAGGAAATCTCAGTTAGCCTGATGTTACATAAAGTAGGGAGGTACCGTATCAGCTGCCTGCTTACAACAGTCTAATACGAAATCCTGATACGCACGAGCATACATATGCCTATTACATGTTGCTAAACATTAAAGTAAAAAGAATGGTGTTCTGACAAGTTGGTTTTCCGTGGACTTGAAAACAAGAACCGTTCCTTATTAACATATGTCCAAAAAGGGACTATTCAATGTAGGGTGTTCTGAAAGTTCGTTCACCCCTAGCGCTCTCTTTACCCTGAGCATCTCAGCAATAGTGCAATAGCAACCTCAATTTAAAAACCTAATTAGTGTGCCTTGATATGAATAGCAAACATACACACTGTAACCAATTCTGTAAGTAATTAATTTTTCTTATACAGACAGACAACGCACTTGTGATGAATTGAATAGGTTTACAAACCTAAACGCATTGCAATGTGGCGCCAAAAAACAACAGTGGCTTGGAAAAAAGGAAGGGAATTGCCAGGGAATGGCGGAAGAAAGGTAAAACAAGTAAGAAATCGGTGAGCTACTTGGGAGATCAGGTAGATGGGTTCGCAAGTGGTGAAATAACAATAGAGCATCACTCACAGCAGGGAGGTATTAGGACAGGGCAAGGTCTGGTAGGCCTTTAAAATTACACCAGGCGGAAAAAAGCTACCATTACAGCGCTCATGAAAGGGAAATGCATCGACAACCAGGGGGACAACACTTCCAGTAACTTGGTATGTGGCATCTCCAATACATCCATACTTATGAAAAAAAAAATAACAAACGCATTGTGAAAGTTAAATTCTAAACACATTACGACTGTTTTGAGGGAGGGGGAACGAACTTTCTGAACACCCTTATATGAGCACATTTTACTGAAACTGTTAGGTCTTCGGCCAAGCACTGGTTGCATTAAAGCAAAATAATACCGTAACTTTCTTTTTATCTCGTTTGTTGCCTTGATGTGCACGTTATTAAAATGTCACCTCGGTTTCACCGTATACATGAACTAAATGTTTGTTGGTTTAGTTAATGGATCAATGTTGCGGGGTCAGAAAGCCATTTGGGCTCATCGAGGTTCCTACCAGATTGATGATGAACACCGGCGAGATACGCCTTCTCTTTTTGGTCACTCCTCAGAAGGCAACGAGGTAAGGGTGTGCTATAATGCTTAGCCACTTTTCCAAAGATTGGGAGCAGTGACACCGCCATAATTTGGTAAATGGAGGTGGGGGAACCACAGAAGATGAAGTCCTATTCCCCCGGATAAACCAAGAAAGTCAGTATATTTTGTGCATATGCCTACCTGCAAATTGCAGATCCTTACTTTGTCAACCGGTCGGGCATGTTCCGTCGGAGGGTGGGGGTTCTAATGGGGAGGAATGTCAATTTTTTGAGAAATTTTGTTTACAAAGGTGGCTTAGATGAAAAAAGGGGGTTATTATGGCAATTTTCGAACGTATTATCTATTGAAATATTCTCACAATTAAGTGAATTGTTAATTTTTGTGGGGTGTAATAGAGAAGTGCATATGATGTCTAAGAGGAGGGGTGACAACTCCGCCATTGAGAAATTTTAATTTATGTTAAGTGGCTTAGATGCAAATGGTTTTATCTTTGGCAAATGTTGGAAATAAAAACTTGCTGAAAAAAATCTCATTATTTCGTGTTATTTCAGTTGTAAAATGGCAACCGTCTCCAAGGCTGGAACAGAGGAGTATACTGGCTCACGGAAAATTAAAGAGTAATTACAAAATGGGAACACTAACATGTTGCTAACTGATATCCAAATAAGACGATATAGAAGAGCATACCAAGCACTTTACTTAATGGTTTCTTTACTACTTTTCGACGAGAATCTACGGGCAGACGAACATTGCAAAGTTAAATGGGCGAAAAGAGAGTCTACGTAAAAGGATAGAAGACTTATTCTCTGTAAACAGATATAAAGATATGAATAAGCAGTCAATGACTCTTGGATAACATTGTGTAATGAGTATTTTACTTCAAATATACACTATAAAATGGTGCCAATGATGTCAGAATGCCACATAGTCCCATCTTCTTGATAATAAGCACAACAATGAGGCGAGGCTGGAAGTGCACCGAGCGCGAAACGTTTGATAGTTTGTGAATAATTTCTTAACTTGTTGATAGTTTGACAACTGTTTGTGATAGAAAATGATTAAACTTGATCCATGACTCAGCTATGTGAAAACACACCTCACCTTACTCCCTTCAGAAATCTACATCTTAAACGCCTTTGGGGCTCATTTTTAAATTTTTCAGGTTGTCCGGATATTGACTGGGGGGTGGATGATCGCGCCATGCTCCCCCTCAGATGCCTTGGCTGGGAGATCCTTGCTCTTCACCACTGATCAATAACTGAACCAAACAAAGCCAACGAACACCTTCATCGGTCAGCTTCCTGAGTCAGACAGCACCCTGCGACGGCCGGGACACCCAAATACCCCCAAAAATGTTCACCACTACTTTTACTCGTTCAGCTGTACCGCAAGCAGCTACGCTGAACAAGCAAATCTGAGTCCCCAGACTTCCAAGTGGTTCCACCGGAATGCGATCCGAGGACCCTTAGCATGCCATTGAGTGCACTTACCCGCCAAGCTCAATCCGACCTCTAAAATATTATACCAGTAATATTTTAGGTAGATGGGTTTATACGGTACTTACCCAACTATAAGTTGTAAAATAAAACAAGACGACAACCGTATTCAATGTCCCACATTTGTGAAGTACAGAACCATTATTAGTTTTTACGTAACCTACGTTTTTGTTCAAGCCTGTAAGCCTCACAATACTTCTCTCTAAAAGAATCATTGTTCGATATATCCGTGGAGATAGAGGCTGGGATCCACGAACCCTTCCTGTTTGCTTTGAAAGCGCCTTTTAAAGTGTGATCCCATTTCTACGAGTGATTATGAAAGTGGCTTGAGGAATCGTTGTGATTACTTAAGTCAGTCGTTTTTTCTTTATCATTAATGCTATCATTAACGCAATCAGGGAGTTGCTAGCAACTCAACGACATTTAAGAAAAACACTTTTCCTTATTGGAATTTTAAAGCAGTTTATTACAATACACTGCTAACGGCTAGCCTATTTTCTCACTTTATGCAATCACAATACACTTTCTCGTCCACGTCAACAAAACAAGCAGTTGAAAGTCATTGCAACGTCCTTCCCCTTTCCTTGGAGTTCAATGACGTGGGAGAGTTACGATGGAGAGAGTATATATCTTTGCTGTCCTACTTACACCCTTAGTCGATCACAAGTGTAATAAATCCCGCCCTTAGCTCAAATTTAGGGGCAAAGCTTATGTTTGAAGTCTCACTTGTACTGGATCCATAATCAAACATCTTGAAAGAAATTACCGCCCGTGAAAATATTTATGTGCACAAACATATTTAGGGTAAGGGGACATTGTGCCAAAAAATGCAATGTAGCTAAGGACCCGCTATTTAGTTAGTGCACTTCTGCAGGACCCTAGCCTTAAGAAATCGTGCACTGATTTCTCTAGAGCAAGACCACTTGAATTTATTCCTTATAACTTGACGGTCTGAATAGGCTTTTAAAGGAATTTACTCAAAAAAAGGAAAATGCTTTCCTATTTATGTTTGTGGAGATTCACAGTAATTTGGAGGGAGAGTGGCCCAGCTACTTAAAATCTATTTCTTACATGGGGTTCAGTTAGCGCAGAGCGATTAATTGCCAAGCATGCAACTGTTTCATATAAACAGTACATCCAGAGAACCTTTACCATTATTATGTCTGCTTTTCAAACTATGGTTCGCAGTTTGATCTCTGAGACGGCGGCATAAAGATCCACGGGCACTGGTCTGGTACTGACGTGTTTCCTTCATAAAATACAATTCCACAATTTTCTCTCTCGTCTGACTAACGTGTGCAACGGTTACAGCACTTGGTTGTAAACATGCTTCTTATTTGACCACACACAGAAAACCAAACTAAAAACTTAAAATAAAAGAGAAATCGTATCGATCTGGTCGCAAGAATGGGCGTGGGCCCAACAATCAATGTCTACCCCCACATGACCCCCAATCCAGACGATGGCACTTCCTCATTCCAAATTCTTGCAAGACTCTTTGCACCGTTACGTGATCGAAAGATCACCTTTTACAATGAGTTTTGCACGAATCCATAATTTAGCGACTGACACGAATATTTCTTGCAAATCATACAAATTCATGGCACGTATCGATAGCATCTCCGCTTAACATCCGCCGTCATCTTCCAGAGCAAAAGGAAACGAGATCATGGTTCCAATCGTACGTTAAACTCTATCTAAGTCCGTTTATAGAATACATCAGACGCCGTTGGACAGATTTTATCTACGCCAGCGTTGTTGAAACAAATGACAAAAATACCTGACGCCTTTGTATTGTGGTAAAGGCCTATTTTAGTTCCTCTGAAGATTTTCCTTTTCCCTGAAGTTTCCATGATTTCGAAATTTTGATCTGTTTATGAAGTGAGACAGATCAATATACTCGTAGGAAAGGGACTTTTTCATGATCTTCCCTTAAAAGTTGAGAGGCCATCGTTCCATTACATTTTAAGTTAAGTAAAGGTCGTGGCATTAATAACAACAAGTTTTATTATAAATAAATTCTATGTTATTTCGTAAACCCCTTTTCTAAAAAAAAGAAAAAGAGAGAGAGAGAGAGAGAAAAAAAACACTCCTGTAACGTAAGCTGGCAACTGTATACTCTATGCAAAACATAATTCGTGAATGTTCCATAATGCAGCTTTCCACTGAATAGTTTCTCTTGATAATAACCTATGACGTCACAAACCTACTTCCAACGAAACATGGTTTTGAGCCTTTCGCTACGTCTCTTCTCAGTGAGAACTTTTTTAAATGAAAGATCTACTGTACCGGTTAAATGTTCACCTTTTGTCCAAATTCTGTCTATTCAAGGAAAATATACTCATCACTCACATTAAGTAATGCCACGATGAAGGACATAAGGCAAATTTGATATTTAAGTGTGTGAGAATAAAGGCCGGTTCTACTTAGAGGGGCTCATTGAGTTGGCATCGACTATTTTTGTGACAAGTCTGAAGGAAATCATCGCATGACTATGCTATTAATTAGCCTCATTACTCATATTTCACTTCCCACAGTCACTGAAAATGTGAGAAATTGTAGTTTTCGTGAACAGGGATTGCATGTGATTACTACATAATAGTAAAAAATGTCTGGTCACGAATTTGTAATAAACGATTTGAATCATCAATAAACTCTGTCATTGTCATTTCAGTTGTGAGTTAGACGTGCAGAATCTCTTAGTTTGATCATTTACTATCAATATGTGAGTAAATCTCAACAGGTGTGAAGAAAATCTTGAATTTTGTGAAACAACTCAATAAGCCCCTTTACGTATAGCGCTATAAAGCTATGAAATTTGAACACTGTTCAGCTCTGAGCTTTTACCGTGATATGACTGGGAGAGCAAGGGACGACCATGTATAGTTCCAATAGATGTATAACGCGTAAAATGTTGGAAGTTTAAACCAGCCCCAGGTTTGTTAGTGGGGTGAAGGTGTTGTGGTGGAAAGAGAGAAATGATAGCAGTCCTACGTTGTGAGGGGTAACTGTGTCGTGGGGTAGGTATGGCAAGGGTTAGGGTGGGGGTAAGGAAGGGAACCCTTCGTTGTACTTCGATAGTAGGATGGAGAATGAGTAGAAATTAAGCTGTCCTCGATTCTGTTTTCTTTGTTATAATTTATACCTATTTTATGGGGTTGGCACAACGCGACGGGTGGCTTAGCAGACGGCTTAGTAATATATCATGAAGGGATTGTCCAGCTGATCACGGTCCCTTCTCAAGCTGACTTGCTTATCTGCCAGGGGTTTGTCATTTATCCCATGGTATTGTGAAAAAGACAACCGGTATAATTGAACCCTTAGTGACCAAGTTCGATTTAATTATTTTTTTCACAACGTAACGAAATATTCCGTCACAATGTGGGTCCCAATGTTAAAATGTTCATATTGGACTGGAGGGAACTGTACGTTCTGAGGGAATCATAGTCACATATGTGTGTAAAAGCACTTAACCATCCCCTTAGGGGGAATCAGTGGGGGGTTTCTATATAGTGAAGGGGTGAAAATGCTCCCTCCCCGACGGACTCAGACGTACAAATGATGCCCTTTTTAGCCTTAAAATGTGCCGTTTTAGTTATTAGCTTTTATTGTTTTACATCAAAATCATTTAATCGTCATATTTTTGAGACCAAATTAACAAAATGTTCAAACCGCCGTCATTATCGGCAAGTGGGAAGAATCGTTCCTTTCAATCTTGGAGTTATTTGAATCTCAAAACTTTCTAAGCGTTACGCGGCAACCTATAGTGGTGCTTCGCTTAGATCAGTGATTAACTCTAAACTGGGTATCAGTGGACAGCCTGCAGGGGTATTGCAATACCTTTTGGGGTGAATTAAGGATATTTAAGGAAGGGAAAATGGGGGCTAGTTGGAATGGCAAGAATACTGGAACCTGATCTTATGAGCCGACTCATCTTTTTTCATATATTAGTTCATTTTGACAGTTTCTTGGTCATAATTACGGATTAAGCTTTTCTAAAATTGCAGAGTCACCTGAAACTGTTTGTTCAGTTACCATAAAACGTGTCTCTCTCTTAACTTGCATATGCCAGGAAACTCCACCTAACAGTCTTACCTTGAGGGAAAATATTTTTGGGAGAGGACCAAAGAACTTTCTTCTTGGTCATTTCAAACGATGTGTAATCATACAATACCGCAGGAATCAAGCAGATAATGACATACTATTTTCATAAAAATAATGTTTGTTTGTGTTCTTGTGTTGATTGCCAGATGCCAAATGTTTAATTTCTATTTTTTTTTTGCCAGGAACGACCCTCAGACCCCCCTTCGGGATTTCTAGCCCTTTGATCTTGGAGTTTAAACCGTCAGCCCCTGACACAAAGTGGGCCTTTCTTCCTAAATCCTGGATCCGCACCTGGCAGGTAATATGGTTGCTAATCTAGTGAATTGTTACACCCGCCCGTCAAACAGTGTGTAAGACGAAGAACATTAAAATACATGGTCTGTTTTTCTAAAAGTACAAGGGGTGGAGATTGGGGCCTTGTGGAAACAGTTGTCACTCACTGGTGGGTGGATGATTCTAAGAGGACAGGTTAAGAAGCACTGGATTAGGAAACTACATGCCACAGAGCGCTCTTAAACACCATTGACGCCCCTCTGACCGAACGTCCTTGCTCCACCACTCAACAGGAGGAACCGTTCTCAAAGTCCACCCTCATGATGGCCGTGGGGTCCAGGGAACCTACTCTTAGAGATTTTCTCAATGATAACTGTAGAGGTCAGGGCCCTCGGGAGCAGGGAGTAATATCGGAATATTTTCTCAAGAGACAAGTGATTTTGGCATTATTTTTTCTCACTTGGTTTGGGACTTGAGCCCTCAATCTCCCCCGTCACAAGGCTAAAGGCCAGTGTGTAGAGTTTTATTTTTATCTTACTTTTTGTTTTTAAGTGAGATTTTATTTTTTCTTCGATTTTCACGATGTTTTCAGTTATTCATTATATCATTTTACAATCTTTCTATTATTCTTGGAGAATTGCTCATAAGTAAAGAAACCGGTGAATACTGGTATCATTATATTATAACCGGTAAATTGTGTAAGCTTGTCTCCACCGTGATTTAACCTAAAAAACTGATAACAAAAAATTAATCTAGAAACATCGGAACACATTTAAGTTGTGAAAGGAATACAACCTTGGACGGGCACTGACTACGACAGACTATAAAAAGGATGATTGAATATTTCATAAATGCGTGTCAATCGATCCACTGGGACAAATCGTCTAGTAAAACAAGATCTGTCGAAAACGATACAAGTAAAACACGATTATATACAAACATACCGTGTTTTGACAAGTGTGAAAAAACGAAAATGTCCTAGTAGAAATTCGAGCCGTCTGTCCTACTTTATTTCGCAGTCTGATTTGGAAACGTCAACTCGATCCGACACTTAGCCCCGAAGCGTTGACATGGGTACCCCGCGCGTCGAATCGACAATGGGCGACCGCTCAGACACGGTCCACTAGCAAAGAAGTGGAAATAGGTCGCTTCGAGGTACATCTTAATATCTTTTGATATCCCGGTTG
>WURT03196651.1:0-27364 GCA_009936505.3 Holothuria glaberrima
ACTTCGTCCCCTTTTCAGATTCTTCAATAGCAAGTTCTCGTTCCTCTGCTGACGTCATGTAGAGTTGCTGCTGTGATTGGTCTTTCGAGGATCCGTCGTGATGTAAGGAACTCTCTTCATGCGTTTTGTTGTCATCATCCTCGTTATACGCATTCTGTATGGCACCATTTTTTCCATTCTGGTTTGGCCTCTCGCTTTTGACAGGAGAGGCTTCGACGATTACCGATAACCGTCTTCGTCGATACGCAATGTCATAGATAGTTCCAACCGTGATAAGGATACCGAAAACTCCAAGCAAGCACCTGAAAAGTAAACATAACTGTAAGATATGGCACACATTGAAACCATATTTATTGATCATTTAAAAACGAGCAAAAACGCTCTCTTCAGAACCAAACAAAAGAGTCTTATCTGCTTATAGGCTTGCGAATGTTGAGGGTAATTTTTCCAAAGTTTCATGATTTTCCTACTTTGAAAGGTTTCGGGTTTTTGAAATGCAAGATGGTCACAAACTATTTTCGGTTATTTTGATGCTACATTCTAATGAATTATATGTGTATGCTACCGAGGAGCAATTAACACTTAGCTATACCTTGTATTACTAAAGTTGTAGCCAATTGAGAATTTTGATACCCCAAACTAAAATGGTACTTTACGGTGATGAGTGCATGTCCTTAAGTCACATGCCGTTTTTCAATTGACAATTAAATCTAAAATTACACATTCCGAAAGAAGGAAACGATTTTTTTGAAAGATAAAACTTTAGCACAAGTTTAAGTGTGCTGTTAAATGCAAATTATACTTACGTCACAAATATGGCATCCCACTCCCATGGAACGTCGGTGATACAAGTAACGTAAGTACCAACTAAGTTCTCCCATCCCAGGGCTACAAAGGCTATATAAGTAGATGAAAATATGAAAAGGTAAATTTTATGTGTGTATTGTGTAATAAAGTTAAATATTATATTAATAAGTTCAATAAAATTAAAACATTACTGCAACTACACTAAAACACTAAATAAATTTCTCTGTCGGCAATGGTAGGAAATGTGGTTGAGCTTGACACATAACTCACTCAAAACTACTACTTTTTTCCTCTAATGCGGAGTCTTATCTTCACATATGACTTCAGCACTCATAATTAATGAATTTTGTACAATTTGATTGTCTTCTTCAATCTCATTTACTCTCTACAAATCAGCTCTGATTTTCCACTATGCGGACTCTTTGTCATTACGACCTCTTCTGTTGAAGACACTTCATTAGCCTGTTAACTTTTTGCGAAACATTTATACAGTACTTTAATTACGGTAGTAAGACGAGAACCCTCTTTTTTGAATCGTTCTCGTATGCTATGTGAACAGCTCACGGGCAAGTTTGGGAACTCCCTGGTCTAACTGACGTGTAGTCTTTAAGTTATTGACAAATCAGCCAGCTTACATACATTATGGAAACTAGGCGTGTAAGAAGGGGGACTGAAGACACGTTCCCTCTACTTTTCCAAATATGGTAAATCGTGCTCCTCTTGAAAATGAATATACTTTTGCGGCTTCTTTTGGAATATGAATTTACCATATCCATAACTAAAAGTACATACACCAAGGGAATTGCGCCAGGCTGTTTATACTGACAGCAGAAAGAAGAGTTTTTGTACAGAGAAACTCGATGGGGAACAATCATTTTAAGAAGTGACTGGTACTGCTCGTTTTTGTTTTCCCATAAATATGGGTATGTGCCCCCAGAGCCATTTTCGGCCAGTTTTCCCAGTGCTGTGCAACATTACATGTTCTATACTTTGTTGAAATTTTGGAGATGGGGGTGCACAAAACATATGTCAAGGCGGCTTTGCGTGTCAAAAGGGGCAATAAGATAACATGCAGGTATTGCAGTTTTCCAAAAAAAAAACAAAAGTACAGGACATTTTCCCTTGCAGGTGTGATGCAGCAGTGCCTTCATGAAGTAACGTTCATATACCAATGTGCCCCCGGAACCTTGGCTATAGCTCTATCTATAAGCATTTCACACTGAATTTCAAATATAAGGGAGTTTTCTATTGTTTTATCTATCTGTCTAACTGTCTGACTGTCTGCTATATATTCATATATAGTAAAACTTGTATAAATAGAGATCTATCTTCCATGAGCAATTATGCACAAATCCCCTCGGAAATATGTAATCTTTAAGTTTGCCCGGATACTCTGTATCCCCAACTGAACAAAACCTTTTGACTGTTCGAAATATTTTGTATGTTTTACATTTCAACATGCTCGTTGGCATGTATCTGTTTTTACAGTGTTTTCTTTCTTATGTTATAGATATATCATATCATATCATATATATATATATATCAGAGTGGCCTTCACACATCACGTCTGTCCCACCCCGACCTACGACGCTGCCCACCCCCCACACACTTTTTGACATGCTCCTACATTTCTGATTGAAACACAGTCAGCTTCGTCCTTTGATGTTAACCACAGAGGTGTAATCAAGGTCAAACTGGGAGGCAAGTTACCCTGAAAGTATTCTGGTGAGACGAAAAAGAGGGAAGTTATACAGAAACACCTAGCAAGTTAGCAAATGGCCCAGGCAACTATTTCCTCTTCCATCTTATAACGAGGGAGTTGCCTACTTTTGATTTATTACGACAAGAGGATTCCTTTCAAGAAATTTCAAGAATGAAGGCAACTGAATTAACCGTTTTCTTGTGGGGTTAACAGATAATGAACTTTACAATGAGGAAAGCATGTTACAAATGTGCGAAAGTTTGTCTTAAATCGTTCACACGATTTTGTTTTTCTTTTTCGGTAGCTAACGTGGGTCTGAGGGGATTCATCTTTTAAACTCGACAAAATTGTACTTAGTAACAATCTGAGGCAAGGTGTTGCACCGAAACAACAACAGTGTAACTATTTGTGTCACTGATGAACCCAGGGCATGGAAATAATATTAATATAGTGAACTGCCCACTCTCAGTAATTCCTAATCAAATAGTTGTGTACGTACTTTAAAGCTGTAGTTAGAGCATTTGATATTTTTCAAACGATTACGATATGGCTAATGATTTCAGTCCTGTTAGATTAACCAACCCGTAACATTACATCTATCACTTTTGATTAGAATCCGATTACTGTCCAGTCCGAATATATTAATTGATATTCAGTTATGCCCCTTACATGATCACAAACTAGTGGTTAACTTGGAACAGTTAACACACAGGTTTTACATGGCAATCAATTGGGAGTCAACCTGCTCCACCACTTTAGACGTACAAAGGCTATCGCAAATGCAATAATGTAATCTTAATGTAATCAGTCGAGGCTCGTCGTCCAGGTAGTAGCTACATGGTCATACTCAATTGGACTGAAATATTTGAAAAATCTGTATGACCTTCTCTCCTCATTATTTCATTTAGGATATTCTGCGGTGTTATCCCCCACCGCCTTCCCAAGCAATGTTGTGTCCGATAGGGAATGCTGCACCCCAAATTTTCCAAAATTGTGAGTGTAGTTTGAATTGTAGTTACCATGGATATTAAAGTTGCATGCGACTTACCGGCATTATACAAAGCAGTCAAATTTTCTTTGGAGCAGGATGCTGGGACACATATTCCTCTTTTGTAATACTGCAAAACGAGAAAATATCTGTATTACAGCTTTTGTTTCTCTGGTAATAGGACAAATTACAAAAACAAAATTTTTCTCAAACTTCAATTTATGCTTATTTTTTTCGGACAAGTTTCTCGTATGTAGCTCCTCAGAACAAATAAACACATGTCACATGCTCCTTTAGCTACGCAACCACCTTGTTTGAAAGAAGACACTGCAGAATCGAAAGTTTAATCAGGGGTTTGCTGTTGGTAGCACCTTCATGCAATATGCAACAAAGTGTGGTTATATTGTCTTTATATGTTTTTTTTTCTTTTGCGAACTGTTGTTCAACAAGAAGTTACGTCCTTTTTGCGTTTAATCTCCGGTTACCTTGATCGCTTACTACGTTCCCAGTTGTTGGTTTGATCCTGGCCCGGAACCACGGGGGGGGGGTGGCATTTCGGGGCAATGCCCTACCAAAAATATTTCTGCTCTACCAGATGAAAACTTGAAACTGCATAATAATTAATCTGGTAGAAAATTTTATGTTCCCCAATCACAGCACTTGCCCCCTGAAAATGTAAAGCTGGCCACGGGCCCGATCTGATCCCATGTATGGGCTCTAGCGAGGGGATAATCAAGCTCTCGAGATCAGGTGCTAGGGTCGACAGGATTCAGATCAGGAATTTGAGTCTCCTGATGGTCAGATCGGGATGTGAGCCCCTGGGACCCATGTTCGTTCTCAACCAATGGCTGAGTGCATAAAACAAGGAGCTACCATCCCCTTGTCGGACTGAAAGCGACTGCTGACGACCCTACTAGGTTTCTCCCCATTCACTTTTTTTTGACCTTGGGGTATACAGGTATAAGGTAGTGGGATTGGTTTAAGAGTACTAAGATCCAACATGATTAGCATTCTCGAATTTTCGATTCCTTGCCATATCAAAACGAATGTAGGCAATCACTCTGAGGCTACATGAATGTGTAAAGTGTTCGCAGGTGCGCTTGTGTGTGAATTTATGACACCTAGCTTGTGAACACGTTACCTAAAAAATGGCGAAATTGGATACTTTTTTATTCCTTGCCGAAGGCAAAAGGAATCTGTGCAATCACGCGGACGATTGTGTATGTATGTGGTTAAGGGTGGGTATATATGTGTGTTTTTGACGTTTGGCTTGTAAACACGATATCTCAAGATAACTACGATGGATAATTCTCATACTTGGGATATGGAATTATAATACTAAGAGGAAGATCCCAATTGTTTTGGTGGAAGTCAAAGGTCATGTGAATTCACCTGAAGTCAAAAACCGAATAACGTTGTAAACACGATTTCCCTAGGTAGGAAGCATGGGTCCTTTTCATACTTGGCGTGTGGATGCGTTACAGTTAAAAGATTAGCCCTATTGATTTTGGTCAAGGTCAAATGTTATCTGAGGTCACCGGAGGTGAAAATGCGAAATTCTTAAAACTGCTTGTAAACACGATATCTCAAGAAAGCAACGATGGACAATCTTCATACTTGGCATTTATCTTAAACATATTGAGAGGAAGAAGCTAATTGTTTTCAGGTAATTTGAGGTCATCAGAGGTCAAAAACCGAAAAGTTGAAATGCACGATATTTCAAGGAAGGGATTATGCAACCTTTTCATACTTGATATATGGATGTATTACATTAAGAGAAGGGGAACCCTTTGAGTTTGTTGGAGGTCGAAGGTCATTTGAGGTCATCAGAGGTGTCACTACGAAAACCTCGTTAACTAAATAGACAGTTGGCGGTACCTCCAAACTGTGACCATTTATTTTTCACAAGCATAACTGTTACAGTAAAAGTACAAATTTAAATTACCTAATTATGAATACGTGGAAAGGATGCTGTGACTATGGCATAATAGAAATACCATACCCTGAACAAGTTCTTTGATGGCGTAGCGGATAAGAGCCCGGTTTCTCAGGCGGACGGTCCGGGCACGAATCCCTCCTAAGACATTTTTTTATGTTTTGTTATGCACTTTTAGTGCGGTTCAAAGGTCATATAAGGTCAGCAGCGGTCAAGTTTAAAAAACATTGTAAAATGATATAGTCAAGAAGTAAAATTGAGGGATGGACCTCAGTGCAACACATTTGCTTTCAGCAAGGATTCACTAAGCCTCTGGGCTTTCTGGTTTCACCAGGTTTCAATTGGTTTAGGCGGAAGTCAAAGGTCATGTGAGGTCATCAGAGGTAAAAAGCCAAAAACTTGTTAATACGATATTTCAAGATAGAAATGAGGCATACGTAAATAATCGACTCATGTTACTGATCGACTCATGATACTGATCGACTCATGATACTGATCGACTCATGATTACTTACTATAGGTCATCGTTCTTGCAATGGTTTCCGAAGAAATTGTAAAATTTCTCCGAAAAGGGGTTTCCCTTACAAGGAGATCATATCATTCTGCCCCTCCAACTCCTCATGTACTAGACTGGTACCACCCCTGCATAATGATAGCTTTCGTCGTCGTATGAGAGACTAAATGAGCGAGAATGGCGACTACATGAATTAAAACTCAGTTGCTAAGGACTGAACCTTACCGGCAAGCCTTCTGCTACAGGTAAATTTTCCGAACAATGCGTCGTTTTAAATGGAGCATCGAGATTGTCCACCTGTACACTTTCACACACTTCGTAAAGTCCAAGGTATTCAAACCGCCAGGTGAGTAGCGTGGTAAGAAAGCCGAAGCGATCTCCGTACGACTTCCTCACTGAAAAAGTGATAACATGAGGACTAAGTTACATTGAAACAATAAAAGTGGTGGAAATATAACAAGTTTATTTAAAAATATTCCGAGCGAAATAATCTTTAAGAGATGATTTTAGACAAGGTCACATGAATATGGGTCATTGCCCCTGGCCACTTTCATGCAGTCCTCTCTATACTAACTTTAAAATTCATTTTTAAGCTCTTGTTTTGATCTAGATTAGGTAAATTCCGTTTAGGTCTTACTTCGTGTCATTTTTAAGAATTGGTGATAAAGTAAGCACAGTCACTTGCCAGTAGGAAAACTAGTTTGCCATTTAAATTACGAATTGACCCGCCTAAAAATACTCAACTGATACTTTCATAGTTTTACCTGTACGTGTAAATCAAGTACAGTTGAGCCCTTTTCTACCCTCTCAACCTACACATGAAAAAAATAAACTAAAAGGAACTGAATCAATGGATTGCCAAGCATACCTTTCAACAGGCAATGTTCGGTCATGTTAACTGAATCCATTGTGTGCATAAAAATGTAAGATAATTTTGTTACACTTACTCTGCCACGCGTAAACCTTTCCTTCAACCAAATCTGTCAGATATTGACCCAAATCTGTCAAACAAGTAGCAAAACTTCTCTCTTCGTCAAGCTTTGAAATAATTTCTTCTTTTTTGCTGAGCATCTTTTCTATCAGTTCAATTTCAGTCATACCGGTACCTTTCACAGGCTTCGACATTTCCTGCTTAATATATTCATCCATATCGACCGAGTTTCGAAATTCTTGCATTTGATGTAACCTTTCCTGGATCAATAAACTACCGTCAATAATGAATTTGTTTCCATTACCAGGGGAGACACAAGGTATTCCCATCCCCATTAGGAGAAACGGTACAAAAATACTTATGTAGGAAACCATTTTTTCTTAGCAAAACTGGTGACTACAAGTTGTAATATCACACCGTTCTCCCCTGCAATTATAGAATGACGAATGACGCTATATGAAACTTATGGTTACTTCACTAAGGCGATGATGGTTAGACGTTATTACGTCTTTCGGACTCTAGATTATTTTTAAAATAAATACGCAATGAATCAACGCAACTAGACATGTGCCATTAAGGATTATCTGTTGTATCTTCGTTCACATCTTAGTTGCATTTGGATTGCTTCCTCTAAATACGTAAGCTAATCCTTTTCTCAAACAGCAAAGCCATGACTCAGTATTTTTGTAAAGGAAGGAAAATGTTTTTGTCATTGTATATAACTGTTATTTGTAACAGATTGGAATGGTAAGTTCATATCTGTCGGTGCCATCCTTGCCCTGACCTTTCAATTACATGTTATGGCTTTGATGAGGTAGATACCAATTTTAAAATTTTTAATATTAAAAAAAATATTGAAAAAAAACTGAAAAAGCCAAACAGACATGATGTGACATTTTGTGTTGATGTTAACAAGATAACAGTATAATAACAGACGGACGCACTCTTGCTTTTTGAGCATTACACATCTTACATTATTCTATCACTTCTGATAATTTTGATAGACTTTGAAAACATTTTGTGTTATTTCTAAGGAATGTCCATTGCCATCAAATCTTATTCATACGTTCCATAAATTAGGTCATTTTTAACTTATTTTCTGCAATAATTTCTTTCTGTCCCCGTAATAATTAGAATAAAATGACGTATTGATAGCAGAGAGTCCTATTCGTTGTCATGGTCACAGGTTCGTCATTTAATCATCTAGCTGGTTGGCTTAAAAAGTGGGGCATACACCCCAATCAAACATGTGGGCGCTAGGTATGCTTTCCCAGTTTGTCAACTCTACGAAAGTTACCAAATTTGGCAATAAAATATCAAAAGATGTACTTCAAAATTATACAAAATGAAGCATCAATTTGCATCTAGAGACCCTCAAATATTCCAAAAGTTTTCCAAAAAGCGGTAGGGAACTCTTTTCTTGAAACCTCTTTCCATTTTAGTGGTCTTAAACGTTAAGACCTACCCTACCCACCAAGTTGAGGGCAAAGAGCACCTATCTAGCACACACTTTTCTAGCCCACCAGTTCAGACTTGTCATCGAAATGTCTTAATGCCTCCTTCTAAATATAGTGTTACAAGAGACTCACATATAGGTGCTCTTTTAAGCGCCAGTTTCCTTTGAGAAACAAACATAACGATACTCATTGCTGTTATAACAGTTTTCCTACCACAGAGTCATGTGATCATTTTTTTTTTCATTTTCTGAAAACATGGAAATACTTATTGTCTAGGGTTATTCTTTTGTTTGTAGCGTGATATTAGTTAAGATTCCTGGTGACAATGCACAAGCAGGGGCGGGATTTGATGTCTCAAGGTACGGTGGACAGGTAAATCGAGGAGAAATATCCAGCGGAGCCGAAGGTGCCGCTGGATTGCTATGTGCCCTCACGAAGGTGTGGGATCCAGGGGCCCTGCTTAGGACCGCTGGTAGGGTAGGTGGAACATCGGGTGGGTGTCCGGGAGGCAAATCCGAAGACCGCTCTCAGATATTTACAGAACTGGTGTAATTAGAATGCAGCATTTGACTATCTTCAAATAGCATTTGATAAGAGCCAAACAGATTACAAAATCACAATCTAGTTATTTTTTACAATAACCTTCCTCAAAATAACAGGTAAACTGTACGATGCAGAAGATTTATTGGAGACGGCAATACTATCGGAGTGTTTGCACGGGGCTATAGAAAACTCAAGAGGTTCTACAACGAGCAACAGAAGGGTGTTCCATAGAGTAGAGGATTTCCTCTCCTCCAGTTTGAAGTTCATCTTACATACGGTTTAAGGTGAGTTTGCGACACTTTTTTTCATGTCTGATCTTTGACCTACAATTTGGCCTCTAACCTCACTCTTTGCAATAAAGTTTAACCTTAAACCAAATTTAACCATTTACCCACATATTAACCTTTAACCTTCACCCCAACCAACCAAAAAGCACTGCTTTAAAATTATCTCATCAGATCTAGTATTATACGTGGTTTGTTTTACTTTTTCTGACATACTGATCGGCAAGTAATGACAATTAAACTAAAATTTAGGAAAATTTGATCTTTGACCTATGAAGTCATCAACTACGCATGCAGAAGTTTTCATGCTCAGGTACTACCAACCAAGTTTATCTTCATCGGACTTTCCGTAGGATTTCGCGAAACAGTTTTTCGCAAATTTAGACAAATTTAAACTTTTATCTACATTTTGACCTTTGAACCAACTCTTAGAAATCAAAAGGCACCATTTTAAAAATAATCTCATCAGTCCTAGCCTATCATGTGATTGACTGCATTTTGTAACATAGTCTACTGATAGCGGAGGACACCGAAAAATATCATTTTACCAATTTTGAGACATTTTGTTTTAATTCATTTTATATATGAAAGAGTACCCAATGTATAAAAACTAAAAGGCCTGCAAAAAAGTGAGTAAAAGTGCCTCCGTAATCCCGCGTATGAGCACACATATTTTCTACCAACAGACCGATGAGGAAGTGAGGCATAGGCGGGATTCCAGACCATAAAAATAATACAAATAATAAAAAAAATGGACGAAAAGAAGCAAAGAGAAATAATGAGGGAAGTTTAATATCATAGTAAAGTTTGCGGTGTAAGTAAAAAAAAAACATTAATATCAAATTCCAGAAAAATATCAGAAAATTGTTTTCGCCCAGTTTCGCTGTGGCGGAGCTCAAAGGTGGGAGGCAAGGGGCAATTGTTAAAAATAGTTTAGTACCTTAATTAAAATTACTCTGAAGGCATGAGCGTCGCCCCCCCCCCTCACACGCACACATACTTGTGACAGTGAAGCCCTGAAATAAGGGTCACTGTCACTACGGCACGAACGTCATTACACGCACCATGGTTATTGCATGCACAATTTTGAAATCTTGCCTTCCCGAGTATACGAGAAAAAAATTCATTAGCATTTGAAATTGTACCTTGAAGATGCAAGATTTTCTGTAGAAAAGTCCAAAATGGCCATAAATGCTATGAAATTTAAGAAAATTTTAGGGAAGGACCCACAGTTTCCAGCCTCCGGCTTCACGTATTCCCCTGGTTAAAGGCCTTGCCCACTACCCCTTACGAAGACGAAGCTTCCAATAAAATTGCTCCCCTGTCATTTTTACTGCGGACGCGAATGGCCATGTCCCGTAAGAAATACCCCATGTCAATACATCATTGACCTTGGAAAAGTATTGTAAACGCTATAATCAGGGGCGTAGCAAGATTCTGTGTGACCAATGGACAAGGAGGAGTGAAGGGCCCCAGAAACATGGTATCACAAACCCACTGGTTGAAGCACATTTTAAGCGTCTATGAAAAATCTTTTAGTCAATGCTCAATGAGATGTTGTAGTTTGTACACATATACAATTATTATGTCACATTTTATGGTATAACTTCGTTTGTCGGAAGTATTTGCCAGGTAGTATGAAACTTAGAAGTTTGTTGGTGTGTATTACTGTATGTCTTGGGTGTGGCTGGGTGTGGTACTTCACCACCCAGGAATTATGAAAATGAAGTGAAAGGGGCGTGACATGTTGAATATTCAAACGTATGAAGTACACAGCATACTGGGACTATTTCTATGTAATCTCTCACACAGTGTAGGTATAGTGGTGGTAACTCCCTGCACAGTGTACCATTTTACGTTATACCTGAGTTGGGGGACGATTTTCAGTTGACCGGATTCCACGCCTGCGTTCCATCTACCGGACTTGTATGTGAGACGACTTCAGAGCTGGATAACGGACCACGTGGAGCAAAAAAGCATGCTTAATTTGTTATATTTAGTACCATATTGAGTTGTTGTTTATTATTGTGGTCCAGATTTAAAGTTGTTTTTTATCACACTCTTATTAGAAAAAGGAACGTTAAAGGAGGAGTTTTCGTGATCGATTTTTAATTGAATGTGATTCCATGAGCCTGGTTACACAACCTGAATCCCCTACCTTTATCCCATGAGAAACTTTTTGTTGTGTATGTTGAGTATGTCATTTAGCGGGAGGTATGAGAGGTGATATGTGTTCGTTAAGTAAGATTTAATTTAGGTGGCCGGTAATTTTTTTTTTTTTTTTTTGTACATAGTGTAGGGTCGTTGCATACTGAGAGTTTCTTTTTGTGGACATTACAAAAACCTGAATGCCAATTTATTTTAAGGTCAAACAAGAAAAGCCAATCAGTGTTGAATTGCTAGAAATTATTCTGAAATATTTATATTTTTTTTCTCGTCTCCAAATCGACAAGTGTTAGTGAACCTAGATTTAGTTACTATTTAGGAAACCCGCTTGTCACAGTATGTACCCCGAAACATGTCAAATACAAACATGTATGTGTGATTGTTTATTGAGGTTTATCGGGTCAAATCGCCGCGAACTGGAAATGAATTTGAATGGAAATTCATGCAGATCAAATTTGCCTAAAATGTTCTCCGCGAACTTCACCTAAACCGTACGTCCGATCAAGTCAGACTTGGTCGGTTCGTACCTGAGCATGAAAACTTACATGTATGATTGATAACGTCAAAGATAAAAAATCAGATGTTAAAGGGCAAAGGTCAAATTAGTTTAAAATTGGTTTTTGTCTCTCTTTGCCTATCTGTATCAATCATTAAACCTGATATGTTGAGAGCGATAAAACAGAATTGATAAGAGCGTTTTTTTGTTGCAAAGATGTGGGGTTAAAGGTCAAAAACTTTCCAACATTTCGCCAAAAAGTTTTTCTTCATTCAACGTCTTCTTAACCATGTCTGATCAATTTCAAAGTTGGTGAAAATGTAATTGACCATGAAAACTTTTGCAATAGTAATTTTTGACGTCATAGGTCAAGAGGTCAAAATTCAAATGAAATCAAATTGGTTTTTGCCCATTATTGGTATATCAGTAAAATAGAAATGATCATAAAGCCACGTGATATGTAAGGCCTAGGGTTGAGAAGGCATTTTTTGAATAGTACATTATAGCTGCTACGTAAGAGATCCAAGTTTAAACAATCCAAAAGTGGTCTTTGGTCATTATTTGCTTGTCAGTATGTTGGAACATTTGTAGAGAATATAGAGGGTATGCGATTTGCAACTCTATAGAATGTATTCCTGCTGTAATTTTACCCATTTTAAGAGCTCCAATATTAGCATTTTCAATTCACAATATGTCCCAAGAAATAGAAAGCATAATCGAGTCAATTATGTGGTTGTTCCATGCAAGACCTTCAACGAGTAGTTTGCTCAACTTTTATTTTTTAAAGCAAACATCCAAACATTTTGTTATAATCAGCAAAAGACTGTCCAACAAGTAGGTACATTGAAAGGAACATATGCCCAACTGATGAATGTAAGCTTGTCGACGACAGTTTGACCGATAATTGGATTATACAATCAACGTGTATTGAAGGGAACTTTTAACCATTACAAGAGCAAAGTTTGACCAAAATGTTCCCACCAATAAGCTTTACCCATCGAAAAATTGTACAGTGTTTTAACGGTGATAGATCCGCAGATACAAATGCAGACCAAATGTGCATGTGCAACAATTATATAATTTATCGTTGAAGTTGTGTAATTGTTAGTTTTAAAAGATTTTGTAAGAAACAACTACGTCTCTCTGTTGTGCTTAATTTTGATTTCTTATCATTCCGCAAGCCATTTGACTCATTAGGAAACTACTGCTATGTACTGCTAAACAGGCCGTCAAAAGCAAAACCGGTTTTGCCCTTGTTTCAAACAATCCAAGCAATTGTATTGATAATGCGTCGGTTCGCTGTTCTTAAAACATATGTTTAAGGGTCGCGACATTTTTCACGTTATTCTTGCTCCCACAGTATTGTTCTGTATCTGGATGAATAGATCCGGTACAGAGTTTTGTAGAATGCAGTAACAATCCATCTTCAAACATTGACATAAGATATTAGTAACAGTTTAAACTTTAATCATCTGCACCCTCCAGATATCGTGATCTAGTCGATATCGGGCAAAGGGACCATTTTGTTTAAACTTTGACCAGCTGCAGTACAGATCTATTGGAAATATACATATTACATCACATACACTTAATCATTGTGTGGTAAAACGTGTTTAAAACAACCTGTGCAGTGTTTTTTTTTTCAAATTTTTTTCGAATCGTTGAACTATTAGATTGAAGTCTTCTTTCCCCTTTCCATTGGAATTGGTGCCAACATAACTGTAACCATACTTTCTGAGTAGCATCCACAGCCGTAATCTTTCCGTTCTTGTTATACTTACTCAGTCCAACAAAACAAACCATTACGCAGCCAAACTTATAGAATATATGATATTTACACTGCTCAGTAAGGGAAGTTTATGGTGAAAAGTGGAAGCACTCAAAGCAAACTTCCTACGTGAAAAAGTGAAAATTAATCAGCTTATCTCCAAATATTGCAGGGACGGATATAACCTCCCATCCCTAAGGACTTCTGTCAATGCTACTGCCTACATTGGGAGGGGGTCATTTATTTCAAATTCAATTTCATGTTACTCCTTGCCTCATATACATGCAATGTATTGGATGAATATGTGTTTCTTCAACACTAGGTATTATTTTAAAAGGACAAAGAGAAAGAACGTATTTTAGTTAAAACGTAATATGATTAGAGATCAGATATTTTTTCAAACGTACAACTGGTTACTGCGAGATGGACTTGTCAGCACTTTGACTTAGTGGTACTTAGATAAGAAAAAGTTAGGGTATAATAATCTCCCAGGATACATGAGAGGCTTGTTTAAGAGCGACAAAATCGAAAACGAGACAACAACCGGAAATGTTCCTGTGTACATTACTATTTCATCACAATCAGTTTGGGCTTAAAAGCTGACTCTACAGTTGTACCCAGATATACGCTACTGGGTTTATCAGAAGGTTCGCAATATTGATCATCTGGTTCACATTCGTTATTTGGACCTTTACTTGTACACAGTTATTTCATATATGCGCGATAAAAATATTTACGTTATGCCTCAAACAATATTTTTCGCCAACTAAAATCTTTCTTTCTACTTTACCTAATGTTATTTTTGTGACCTTTAACTGTTTGGCCCCTGACCCTTCTGCTCGACCTGATTGACCTCAGAAGGCAGCATTTGACCTCTTTTTTGTTCACATTTGATGTATGATGAATTACAAGAATCCACACAACCTTATTGATAAAAACGAGTTAACAAATGACCGCAGCAACATAAGTTCACATTCAACTTCAAAGGATGAAACTTATTTTATATTCAAACACTGCCCAAGAGAGGTATTTACTCGCTTGCCACAGGAACAAGCACATTTACTTACTAAAACAATAAATGACCCCGACCGAATTCCAGCAAAATAAGGATTTGAGGAAAAGGCCTCCATTCTGACTGTCCGTACATGTATATTAGTTTTGTAATCGTACATAAAAATCTGGAGAATTACAAAGCTAAAGAAGTCCTTAAAAATTAAAGTAAAAACAAGTTGGGTTGTGTGATAAGTCTCTGTTCTTATACTTCGAAAATGATATTTTAATGTTCTTTGCCTTTTACCCTGGTCACTTAACTGCTGTGGCACTTACCTAGCTTTTGGATGACCTTACAACTACCATAGAAAAAAGATACATGCTTTTGACGACTCTAAAGATCTCAAAAAATCTGTTGACTGTTTGATACAATCAGTCATACTTTATTTCTACAAAAACTGTAATATTAAGGTAAAAGAGGGGTTGTTAAGATAAAAGAGGGGTTGTGAACAATTGGATTTCTAGCTAACTTTCAAGCTGGCAATTTGTACAACTAAATGATTTCTCTTCAGATCTTTAAAGCATTAATTGCGGTGTGTCTCAAGGATCAATCTTGGGGGCTTAAACTATTCTTCTATTTATTAAAGAAATTTGTCATGTTTCGGACGTGGTTAAAGTCATTCCGTATTTTTGAAGATGATACAAGTACACTCTGTTTTGGAAAAAAAATTTCAGCAGTCAAGTTCACGTGTATGTAATGTTTCAGATGAGTTGCGTAAGGCTGAGTATGGTTCAAGTTTAACAAACTTCTTTAAATGCTAAAGAAACGAAGTTTATGTTGTTCTCAAAACGAAAGTGTGACAAAACTATTACTATTAAAATTGATAATTGCAGTATCGAAATGATTACAGTACCAAATTTCTTGGGGTGCTAAGTGACTGTGATTTAAATATGGAGGAGCACATGAAAAGGGATAGCTTAATGTAAGAGACATTTTGACAGTCACCACAACAAAAATCCTTACTCTTTCGTTTAATTACCACACAAATGCTTTTTTTATTGACATGAAAACCTTGAAACTCGAAGATCTTGTGAAATTCAAGACGGCGCTTATAATGTTTAAAGCTGAAAATGGTGCATTAATTCAACATTCAAAGGCTATGTATTAGAACAAAAGTAAATAACTTACTCGCCAAAAAGAAGATTTTATCAAATTTATGCCAGTGTAACTTTAAAAGCTACGAGTGTCTTCATTGGTGGTGTAAAACCATGAAGTATTCTCAATTCTGATCTTTTAAGCCAAATTGAATGTTTTCAAAAGGAAGTTTCAAGCAGAAGTCATGAAAAGATACATACATTGCTTTGATATTATATGTAGTGTCAAAGCAAAGTTAAATTGAACTACATAGATGGAAGTTTGTTGCTCTAAAATTAATAATTGATATAGTAAGGGAGAGAGATTCGAATAAGTTCTTCTCTCTCCTTTTCCATTTTGTGCTTCTGTTTTGTATGACTGTAACTGAATTTTCTTTTCTTTGTTTCTTTCATATGGCAATTGCCAATTATATGTTAGTTATGCTGTGTTTATTGGAATAAAGTGGACAAACAAACTCTTAAAATACTAGAGGGTTGAAGATCTTTTAAAGCCAACTGAAATGTCTATTAAATGTCTAGTGACTGAGCCATAAAAGTCTTGTACCTTCCTTCGACACATTACATCTTTCAACAAAATTGAAGTACATATCTTGCAAGGTTAAGTAAGGAATACACGTAACTAACCTGAAATGTGTTATCTCAATTTTAGAAGGACAGACAGAATAAATTAGGCCTATCTGATAAACATCTATACCTGAAAACCAATGTTTCAAGAAACTTATCGAAAAAAGGTTAGGATGGGGGTTGACGTGACTAAATGAAAATAATCAATGCTCAAAAAGATTACATTTACAATATGCTTCGAGGTTAATAAAGACAAATCATCAGGATAAAATGGTTTCTTTCACGATAAAATTCACTTCTTCTTCTTTCCAAAGATGGCTTTTTCGATCCCAACTGTGGGTGATTCGACCAGCAGAGAGAGTCCTAACGCACATACATAGGACACGACGATGTTGGCGAATGTGAAATACACCTGTGGAAGTCGAAAATAGAAGAACGTAAGTAACGAAGAATGCTCTGCAAGAGGGTGACGAAATGGGCACTTACCTTGGGATGCACGAAAAGAGGACAGCAATTAACCACAACACGATTTTATTCTAAAACTTTGAAACATTGTAAACATGTCATATAGACTTTATCACTGCAATGTGTACCTGAGAAAACTTTACAATATAGCCATATTCCCTGACTGAAAAGAATACCTTGCAATAGTCCCCCATTTCCAAGGGTGTTCTATTGGGCATGGGGAGGTGGACCGGCTTAAAGCTTTCTATAGGCAAAATACCCACAACTTATACTGTAGTCAACTGGACCACTGTCCGATTTGGATGAGGCCCCAAGATACGACTTCCAACTTTGAAAAACGTCTTAAATAGACCGATTGTGATTCTTACAGCCTATTCGTGCATCTACATTTTATGGCCAAAAGTTGGAGAGAATAGTGTCTCAAGACCAGTGCTGTGGCCGAGTGGATAAGGCGGTGGCATTTAAAGCGATGAAGCTTGGCAACCGGGAGGTTCGATGTTCGATACCCGGCCGGGTCAAAGTAAGGTGGGTTTTTCATCCAAGAGCAATTTACGGTTTCCCCATCTGAACTGGCTTTTCAAAAGAAACCAAATTTGATCTAAATTGTTGAGTTGGTTTGCCACCTGACGTGAAGTTGTAATTCATAAGCCACATAGGCTTCTCCCACATTTGTGGTCGCTTAGCGTAGTAAAACAACTACCCTTTAAGGCCTGAATTATTATTAATTATTATTGTTTGTTTACTGGGTGAGTCTCTTACCCCCTCTCAACACTCCGACGTCCTTCCGAATCAAATGGATAATCTGTAGCTGTGTGGAAAGGTGTTTCTCTAGAGGAACATTATACATTCGTCTTAGATACAGGGCCGTTAAGAGATTGCGATTTAGAAAGAAATGTCTTTTTAGAAAAGGTGGCAGAAAATGGCTTTCGGTAAGTAGAAATACGAAGGATAATCAGCAGCATATGATATTTGTAGTTTAGATATTGTCGAGAATTCCAAAACCGTTTCCTTAAAAGATGCACTTACGACTTCAGGAAACGTCCAGTGATATGAAACTTTCTTTGTACGCATGAATTCAAAGATGACAATGGGATGAAGGAGGTAAGCACAGTAGGTGAGGCGGGCCATTGGTGTCCAGAAACTCCAGGAGAGAAAAGAATTGATCAAACCTTCGGGGAGAACAGAAACAAGACCATCCTTTATTTTGAAATTTGATATATGTCATGTGGATTTCTCGATTTTTATAAATAAGAAGGTGAACCTCTCATGTCGTAAATAATGAACACAAACATAGCAAAAGCCTTGCAGTATGATAGAACAGACATAAATCGAACTGATGCTTAGTATAACGTTAGCTTCACAATCGTACGACTGTCACAGTAGAATTGAATAAGGATAAATGTTTCTTTTCTTGGAATAAGTGAGCATCGAACAGACAGTGACATCTGTTAAGTTTCTTTGACAAAATGAAACAACATCCAGGCAAGGATCCAGAGAGGGAATTTTCTGGCTTCAGACCTCCCCCCCCCCCCGACCTGTTTCAGCATCTCTTTCCTTTTTGGGGCGGTTCCAAAGCTGCACTAAAGGGTTTATGTATACTCATTTTCATCACTTAATGCCAGCGAAATCATCTTTAACAGTATCTAATTTAATTTATTTTCACTAGAACCCACCCCCTCGTCCCCATGGCGGCTTGGACGTTCGACGCTAGTGGCTTCGAACTTTGGCCTCATTGAATTAGCTCCCTCTTTTGTAACATCCTGGATCGCCCTGAATATCTGTACTCAGTTACCTCCGTATCCGGTTGAACAAGCAAAGGCCACCCAAGCAACTCCCATCGAGAACAAAGTTCGGCAGACTCCACCCCAAACAGCTGAGAACCACTGAGGAGGAGGATCCTGGTTGGATGTGCCATGGAGGCCATACAGCATAGCGTACATAATTCCTATGGCAAAGAACCATCCTACCGCTGACAGAAGCTTAAGTGTGAAAAAAATTCGGATATGGTATTAACATCTCTAAATATAACTTAACATGAAATGTCATATCTTGCTTGCTTTATGATTTAATGCAGGGGTATATCCCATAAGCAAAGTTTCATCTTTTACAACATACTGTAAGAGATAAATTCTTGACCACGGAAACAGTTGTCAGTTAAACAGTTGAACTTTTAAGGTAGGCCATTTGTAAGAATTATCACAGACACAATGGCCCATTTTTACAACAGTTGGATCACAAACGCTTACAATTTGTAAATTGTAATGCCAAGACCGATTGATTGTTAGAGAATATTCAATACAACCGAACGTCTGGTCCCATCTTTATCATGTAGGAGCCTTTTCCACCCACAGAGTTGGGAGGGTGACGGAGACACAGCATGTTAGGAAAATTTGTTTGCTTTCATATGGGAGCACTTGACCGCTTTGAAACATGCATATGCATGAAGCCTAAACTCTGATTGGCTGAAACCCTAACCCTAACCCTGATTGGTCCTAACACTTTGTGCCTCCGTCGTGGTGTTGGTGTGCGTACGGGTTTGCGTAGTACGCACTCTCTGGTGGTGCTCACTGCACAGATGGTCATGCAACACATTAAAGATCGGACTTCTTAGGTTTCCGTCTAAACCCTCAGTTTTACTTCTACCAAAGTAAACGGTCTCACAAGAAAAACGTTCAGTAAAAACAATAGCATGAATGATAAGATAGCATATGAATAAATCGTATTATGTTAATGATGTTTGCATGTAAAACGCGATGCAGTCCTCTACCCTTGGGCAGACGGTGTTTGGGAAGCCTTAAACAGGTGCCGAGCAAACAGAATCATCTTACAAACGTGAAAGGATATTTATCTTATTGGAAGCTTTAAAATCCATCAGCGACCCTTTTATTTTTCGAAAGGAATTTCTTCCATTAGCTATAATTCAAAAAGTGTACTACTCCCACCCTCACCCCATGATTCTCTAGACCGTCATCAGAATCAAAGAAAAACATAAAATTCACTGTTATTTTGCCCTAAAAATCTTACCCAGTGCATTCTGATTTTCTTGATGTGCATGTGTCTATATAAAAAGTAACCGGTAAAGACGCCGACCATGTAGGATTGTATACGACACCAAGGTTTACCGTAGACGACATCTGAGTTCGTTCCCTCAGGAAATTCCAACAATCTATCGTTGTAAAAACTTCGAACACAAGAAGAAAATAAGAAAAACTGTTTCCAAGAGTGACACATATTTTGGTCTGCAAGAAGGTGGCATGTGGAGCAGGCCTAAAACCAGACATTTGGTGAGCTTTAGCTTTAATGGGGACGAAATACTTTTTCTAGATCCCCTCCCCTTGCACCCCTCCTTGGCTACCGACTTGTCGAGGAGTGACTTCTCAGTGACCTTGAACAATGTGACTAGCACAGTAACTTGAAGTGTCGTTGGAGCTATTATACAAATAGCGTTCACCCGTCAAAGACGATTGTTTCATTTGTACTGCCAGGGGCAGAAGGAATTGCCGTTCAAACACCCATGTAAACAACGAACACTGCCCATCCCCACCCTGGCATCCTCAAATGGACCAGACGTTAGTCCAATTTGGGCTGAAAGAAGAACAAATTTGACAAAAGGATGAAATTGCATAACTTTGAACATTCGCCACAGTTCCCAGCCCCAGTCTGCGGTTACTATTTTATTTTTGACATGATGCCTACCAGCCTAAACTTTATTATAATGTGTACGCTTTTATCTTATAGACTTTCGCATTTAACATTTATAACAATTAAATGACCCCGGCCATTTTGACACATACATGGTCAACGTGCACTGTTTCAAGTTATGCCAAAATTGTAGAAAAGTCAAGATGAGGCTTATTCTTTGTGTAGTTATCTTAATTGCCAGATGCCACGGTATCCAACAAACTATTTGACGATATATTTTCCCGTTCGATAGAATCTAGTGTTCCCCGGATCGGGAGAAAAATTGCCCATGAGCGCCACCATTTGGATTATTTTACCCACAAACCTACGGGTTCTATATATATATATATATATATATATTTATTTTACAGTAGCAAATGGTTTTTGGAACCCCCTGCAAAGTTTATCGGTTTAATGTAATTGACTTAATTAATGCATATTCGGTGGCTGTATTGCCATAGCCACCGAGAGTCCGAAAAGCTACGTCCCTATATTGATGTTTCACGGGGCCGTTTTGAGAAAAACACAAGTTTTGGGAGTGGTCTTCATTCTCGGCTATGTTACACTAGCAACCTTATTTACTGTGTTTTACGAACGCATTAGTGCTTCCCATTCAGGAACACTGGTTTTCTCGAGTAAGGGAGAATCTTCCAGCCCTGCTAACTATAGTTCTTATATGATGAACTACTCCCAAAACGAGTAAGAGATAAGCCTGAATAGCCCTACCCTAGACATGAATAGAAGCGGGACCATCATTCATATTGTACTAACAAAATCTGTTTTACACGCACATTGTACATTAGTCAGATGTTACCCTGACTTCTGCATCACTGCAACATTATACTTATAGGGCATTATAAACACATAATACCTCATGTTACCGATAACATTTCCCAAAGAAATGCGCCAAGTTACCTCGAGGGGCCCAACATAAGTCTTGCGATAAAGCATCTTGGTCAATGATACAACCGGCTAGTGGCGCTGTATGAGGGCGCACGGGCTCCCCACTCCCCATCGAATTCTGAAAATTTCCAAACTTTTTTTTTAAATGAACCCAAATGTGTTTAAGCTATAGATTTTTGTAGGGGGTGTTTCCGACTGAGTAATGGATCTATTTTTATCAATTTCTGTCACAAGTTGTTCTAAAACTTTCAAAATTTCCGTAAATCCTTCGCAAACTATCAAAATTTTCGCGCGCTTCGCGGGCTCCCAAGAACGTCTCTCATCTCTGTGCTTATTATTAATACTGTCTCAGATGTGTTCGCATTATTCTTTAGTGAGGGCTTGAAGGCCGATTGTTCGTGTCCGTAGGAGTGAGAATAGAGGGGTATACAGCATTGCAAGAATGCGAAAAATGGCAATTCAAGAGAAGACGTATTTCATACACATTGAAAGCTTTTACGAATTACCAGGCAAAAGACTCGTTTTCTAATTGGCAGATAAATTTTATAAGGAAACTGAGAGTTTCTCGGTACATAGTCCGTATGGGAAATTTGTAGTGGAAACGATTTCTATAATGCAAAGTTTCGGTGCACTTTTCGCACATTCGTTACGGTTCACACTCCACATCTCATGACCATATGGTAATAATATTTGGACCAATAAGCTCTTAGGAAAACAGATTTACATCTCAAACCTATTTAGTGACCCTGCATCAAGAGAGGATCCTAGAGCAATCTTATATCACGAGTGGACTAAACAGTAATAAACAACATTGTGGCGTAGCGTGGAATATTTGGAGGTATGTATTTGTCGTTCTATATTTTTGTAGAACGGGTGCAATGCCACGGCCAAAATACCCCTATATAATGAGAATTTCTCTAAGGATGCGTAGTTCAAACATTTGCCACCATTCTGCATCTAAGTCACCTAACATAAACGTTTCTCAGGGAGAGAGTTGTCATCCCTCCTCTTATACAACACACCGTTCCCTTAGGACACTTACACTCAACCAAAATGAAACTGAATTATGAAAATCTTTCAACATGTGAACAGTTCAAAATTTTGCCAGAAATAGCACTATTTTATATCTAAGCCACCTTAAATGAACCAAATTTTTCTGAAATGTGAGGGGGACACACCTCCCCTGTAGACCATTCACAACAGGACGGGGCCTGCACGAGGGGACCAAAGGAGGATTGCCGCGGTTTGCCCGGTTTATCAGACCGTTATCCACACAGTTATACTCAGGTCACTAAGTCCGATGTCAGTTGTTCACCGCACTTTCTGAAATTGTACCTGTAGTCAACGTATGTGTTTTACAATGACTTACTCAAATGCCTTGCCCACTGGTAGTCCGTAATATCCCGTCAGTGTTGCCGTGACAATGATGGAACTCACACATATTGCTATGACCGAAGCTATGCCGAGCTTCCTCGTCCTGCGACTGTGGAAAGGTTAATTATAAGAGTCAAAGGTGAAAAGTCGATAAAGTATGAAAAAGAAGAACCTATGTCTGTACTTAATTCTCATACACTGTGCCAAGACAAGCATGGTGACTGGAATGGTAACATACATGTTACATATGAAATTTTGGACAATTTTAACATCATCTCGCCAACCTACACAACTAATTAGGCCTACGAATGAGGACAGAGTTTTCCCATAGAATTGTGTACTTTACAAGGTTACCACTTTGAGGGTACGTATCATAACGCTCTCGCACCCCCCACCCCCGACTTTCAAAGGTAAATCACACAAAATAAACAACTTGTACTGGAAACGTGGGTCTATTTTAGATCCACCAGAAATTCAAATAAAAACCCTTAGACCATCATCAGATTATAAAGCTAAAATCGTGGTTACGAGATCGTCCACGCTATAGGTGCGTCCCCAGTTGGAAGGTGTGTAGCAAGGTCAAAGACCAGGATCCTTTGCAGGTGTTTAAGAAGTCTTCATTTCTGTTTCTGTTACATAACGCGGTGGGTATATGACTGTCCTATTATTTTGGTTACGTTTGATTTTCTCGAATGTATTGTGGTGAGAGTGTGATGTAACCAGGGAGCAGCCCATTGATGTACCTTTCTTGCCGGAAAGAAAATGAAATATGAGAGATGACACTTTAAAAAAATAAAAATGCCAACTGCTAATTGAGTGTCTGTCAATTTGAATCCTGAATTGTCTGCTTATAGTTCCAAAGACACTAGCATATATATTTGACGCCAATGGAAGTGTTTTCAAAGTTAGGGAACAACTATTTTGCTCAACGCCAAGTATGAAGAAGATCTGGCGTTCATTTTTCCGAAACATTTTGCAATTAAATTGTAGAATTAACCGTACAACAAGATAGTGGACCACAAATCCCTGCTAGGTAAAGATTCTTTGAAACTAATGAAAAAACATCTGAAGGAAACTAATATTGTGTGAGATTTACTATGGAGATAACGCTAATATTTCACCCTATACATTCAGAGACAGAAGTATGACGATACCATATATAGCTTTTAATTTTCTTTCGGCGTTCCATGCGAGTTTAATGCAATGCTTATTTATTACTTACTGATATAACAAAACGATGAAGAGTGGGCTGACAATGTAGAACTGCATGTCATTAGCTAGGTACCACGTCCATCCCATACACTGAGAAAAAATGAAACATCTTATATGAATTTCTTGTCGCGTAGTTATAATTTAGGGCAATATTAGCCTAGGAGCGAAACTCGATTAAAAGCCGAAACTTCCAAAAGGCTATCACAAAAGATGTTTACTAAACATGTACCTATTTAAATACACAGATACGTTATTTGCAACATGCATTTCTTTTAAAAACTGGCTAAAAAGTCATTTTTCTGAAACCGGCGTTGATATTGTACGACATCACGCAGAGACGGTCCCTGCGGGATCATCAGGGGGCGTCACTACCGGGGATGTGGAAGATGCTACATCCCCAGAAATTTTCAAAGTGCGGTGTGTCGGGAAAATTTTGCCCTCTGTCGGGAACAAATTGCCACTTTCTTTTGCAATTAATTAAACTGTCAGAAAAATCTTTAATTTGGGCTAGGCGAATGTGCGGAAAATTTTTATAATCGTAACGTGTAACTTAAATGAATTATTGTCGGCTGGAAAAAAATTGCTTTGTATATATTTCACCAGAGACCTAACCCCTCCTCGATGTAATTGTATTGGAAAACTATTCTGTTTCTTCGGAAATTATTGTATATTGTTAGAAAACTTATCACGAATTGAGAGTTCTGCGTTAATAATCTCAACTACAATATTCGGTAAGCAATTGTCTTTTGACGAAATTTAGGCTGTCGGGAAAATAGTATAGTACCGTATTGTATAATTGTCTGCCGTGAAATAGACACCATGTACGAAACTGTGATATAAAAGCCTTTTGGAATGTGATTCAACTCAACCTACCTCCAATGACAAGACGAGAGACTGGCATATGTCGATTTAATTGAACATGTGTCGTTTTCCTCCAATCATAGGGCTAGGAATCAACATGTGACGGTGGTAGACCAATAAGAAGACGACAAACTGACATATGTCAATTTAATTGAACATATGTCGATTTTCTCCAGATATGAGGATTTTATCCAATCAGATCACGAGAAACTGACATGTATACGTCAATTTAAATCGATAGAGGTCGCTGTCAGTACTTTTGGCACAGTAGGCGCACCATACCTGCATGAACAATTAGACCTAGCTGTTGTAGCAGATAAATGAAAACGGGTGGGCCTAGGTCAAATTTTCATTGCCAAATGTTCAACTGCGTTTTCCGGTAGGTTTTGCTTTTTCTTATCTTGTCCTACCTTTATACTTACATTTTCCATTTTGTACTTTTTGCAAAGATTTCCTTCAAAAGAGGGTTACGATTTAACTGTTCATGACACATATTTTATCGGTAAAAGGTCCAACATCCCCACTCTCAAGAGTATGTAAGACGTATGTTAGGGCAGGCAACTCGAAAATATTCACTTTCACATTTGTCAGAGTACGTTCTGGGACTGAGGGGATGGGGCTTCGTCGTTTAAAGCGTTAGGAACGGTAACTCCCTAAGCATTATAATTTCGATTTCATTTCAAATATCTACATTTTTAGGTCAAAATTTATATCATAACTGTTTCCGAATTGAGAAAAAATTCAGGGCAATAACCTTTCGCCCTTTCGAAATGTTCCTCGTATGAACAAGTGAACATTCCACATGCGTTCTTTTGGACAACTCTTTTCCAAAGTACCCTCGACTCTCTGGCGAAGAGCCAAGGGGTGAAACCAAACAATACTGCCGAAGGAGTTCTGCTCCCCAAAGGAGCATACGTCCCCGAAAAGACAACAAACTTAACTATAGGACAATTAGAATTGTGGAGATTCATTTAAAACTTTATAAAGATTTCTTAGAGACTTTTAAAGAAATTTGTAAATATTTGTCAGAGTTTCTACCGTAAACAATCATTAACATTCTTCTTAACTTTTAACATATTTTCTGCAGAAAGTGTTTAAATATTTTTAAAAGCTTTTACATAAATTCTTTTCTTCAGACGAAGCTTTGACGGAAGACATAAACTAACTCATTTATGTATAGTATTTGGGTTCAGCCGTGTGCAACTGTATTAATTTGTCAGCATTGAGCTTTTCACTAGACTATCAATTGAGTATACCGTAATCTGACCAATCAGAAACTCTTTCGGTTAAAGAGCGCCCTCTTCTTCCTTGAAACTGGAAAGAGGAGTTGAAACAGTACTTCACTTTTGCATCTGTAACAAGTTGAAAAACGCGCTGATGACGTTTGTAGTCCGTCATTACTAACCATGGTAACCCACTGCGCACTATACGGACTGAAGGCTTGAATTTGTTGTAAAGTGTTATTTCAAATTGGCACACCACAATCAGCTTGATGTTCGTCCACCTATAAGATCACCGTCAATTATAGCCCCCTAAACAATTTTGGAATCTGATCAGCTCTTAGGGGTAAATGCTTAATCTAGAATTTTCTTAATTTATTGTTTTTTTGTTATTTCAATAAACAATGATGCTGTGGTTATTTGTTCATGTCATGGTAAACTCCTCAACTTTTTGTTGTGGATATTATGGTCGTAAACGTGATCTTTTACAAGACCCTGGGGACCGTGGATAGAAGGCGAATGTAGAGTACAAATCCCTCTAAAATGCTTTTGTTTCAGACGTGCCACCTCAATCAATTGACAATTAGTGTCATGTGACTAGGCGCGCATTTGAATTAGTCTTTTGTTAAGTGATGTCACTTTTCATATACTAAAACACAGGCGCTAGATAGCACTAAACAGAACTGAATTTACTGATAAGTCATGAATATCTACAAATTCCTCAAAGAGTGTGTTTTGTTTACGTTTGTAAGTCACGCGTGAGATAATATTAAAAATGCGTGTACTTATAACTGCAGCTGATGAAATTTTGGAAACAGTTTACTTACCCCGCCAAGTAATCCTGGGAAGGGATACAAGTTGTTGATGTAAAGAAGGTTAGTCCACCAGTAATTTACACAGATGTCACTATCATATTCTGCTCTCTCTGTCTTCATTGCGCCTGAGCCAAGGTGGACCAGTAGAGAGGTATAAATCCCTATGACTATCATGTATACGGGAGTAAGACGCCAAAACCGATGAAAATAGTAAAGGAACCAGTTAAGTTTGCCCTTCCTCGCTTTCAGCTCTTTGAGGGTGAGATACGTAACGAGAAGACCGCTGAAATTTAGAAGAATACCAAGAAACATAGATAAAAGTTATATATATATATATATATATATGTATATATATATATATAGGTCGAGGTACTGCGTTGCATAGGATGGAAACACAAAGATATATATATATATATATAAAAAAAGTATGATTTCCCTTCCCCTCCCCCTCAATCAACACAATTGATTCACCGAACCGGCACGTATGTGCACGGATTAAATAGGGATTTGAGCTTTCTCTCCGGTTTCAATT
>WURT03196872.1:0-17138 GCA_009936505.3 Holothuria glaberrima
TTTACAAGCAATTTCCAAGGTTTTTACCTTTTGACCTCTGGTGACCCCACATGACCTTTGACCTCCACCAAAAACAAAAGGGATCATCTACTCAATATGAGCAATCCACATGCTAAGTACAAGATCCCTAACACTTACGCTTCTTGAGATATTGTGTTTACAAGGTTTTGACAATTTGACCTCTGGTGACCCCACATGACCTTTCACCTCCACCAAAAACAAGAGGGATCATCTACTCAATATGACCAATCTGCATACTAACTATGAGATCCCTAACATTTACCCTTCTGGAGATATCATGTTTACAATGGGCACCAAGATAGAGTCAACGCAGAAGCGTTTGGATTGACAACCTTTGTGGAGAAGCTTCTGCTGAGTGACCTCAAGGCAAACCGCTTCCATCTCCCGGAGGAAGATGTGTTGACCCTCCAAAGTACAGTTAAACCCTCGGGAAGAGTATGTTCCGAAAGTCTTTATATACTTAAGGGAACATCAAACGATGCCAGGAGGGAGATGTGTTGGGCTTTCAAATCAAGGTTAAATCTTTTTAACTGGTATGCACAGAAAGGCTTTAGATATTCAAAGGCACATGAACCGTTACCATGAGGAATACATATTTGCCTTTCAAAGCATGGTTTTGTAACGGGTATAGATAAGGACAAGTACCAAGGTGAGGATGAGAGTCCAGAGAGGACTAGCCGGCCTAAAGAAACATGATGCATTACCATAAGGAAGACATGTTTGCCTTTCAAGGCATGGTGAAATCTTTGTAACGGGTATAGATAAGGACGAGGATCAAGGTGGGGACGAGAGTCCCGAGCGGACTAGGGGGCTCGACGAAGAGCCCTTATTTCAGGGAGTTGATCCATCAGCCCTGAATGACGTATTTCCAGAACAGGCTCTGGGCTAAATCATAGGCCTTAAGTTGACCCTATGCCCTGGGAATCAGATCCTGGGGAAGACCGGTCTCCCAAATCGAGTTCCAGTTGGATGAATAAGGCATATACTCAGTAGTAATCTCTGAGAAAGAGGTCCTTGGAAAGAAGTTCCGTGATAATCAATGGTTGAGAGGCGGCAGCCAGGAGTGGACTGAACAGGAACCATGGACACGGTCATCTGGGACCCATCTCATAAGAGGGACTTCTCAGGGTAGAAACCACAGCATATTCCTGCTGTTGAATTCCCCAAGTTGTGTAGCCAGGAAGATCTGCTTGAGTAGGAAGTACATCCTGATCCCAGTAAGACAATTTCCGGTGGTCTGACTACACAGTGGGTTTGTATGGTAGAAGACCACTGTGACAGGGTTCGAATATCACAAAACCAAATGGACCGGGCCAAGGCCATATTTCCTGTAAAGAAATAACAGGGCGCTCAAGATAGCACTACTGTAGGTCCAGAGTCGGAAGGTGGAGGCGTAAGCTGATATATAGACTCGGACGAAGAGGGTGAGCTTTAAGCTAGAAAAAAGGGCCACATTGCCTGGGAAACTTTCGTGAGAACTTGGAAGATTCAGGTTAGGGACAGAAATACTGACTGTGAGACTCGAGGTCCCTGCAAGTACTTGAACTGACATCCGAGTGGAAACTAGGGACTGGCGTCGGTTACCACCTGTGATGTGCGGTAAGATTTTGACAGGATTATAGGGCTGCGCCACCAGGAGTAATTTATTGGGAATTTAGAAGCATCAGGATTTAGACCAGGGTAAATGCAGAAAAATTTGAGGTAAACAAGAACATGACCTATTACTTGGGATCAATCCATTGTGTAGGTCGCAGTAAATCTTAGATTGATCAGGCAGCACAAACATTGCTTGTGGACCCAAGAAACTAGGAACTAAAGTTAAAACAAAAAGTGAGGGCAAGCATTTTTTGAAGATGGAGGGACGTTAGCCAAGACTGTGACCATTGAAGTGGGTGCTGGAGAGTGAGTAGGGCCAAAGGAGGAACCGAAGCAAAGGATGGTCCCCGGAGGAAACTGCGTAGTCCGGCTAAGGGCGACTGTCAACCCTAAGTCGGAAGCAAATTAGGTTTGTTGACTGTGTATATAAATGGGAGGTGGATTCACAAAATTAGGAGTCTACAAGATCTGATACATCCAAAGATAGATAAATCCAGAAGGGGGATGTCCTGGTAACTAGACCTCCTCTATCATTGGATATGAAAGTCTAGGAAAGAGAGGACCAATAGGAAAGCGAAAGGGGAGCAGATCTGGCTCCACGGAAGGTATTAAAACAGCCTACTACTCAAGAGCCACCTAGAGCCATGGAAGGAAATATGTGCAATGTTACAGATGATGCCTGCTGGTCACTGTATAATGTCCACAAGGAGAAAGTGCATTTAGAACCACTACGTGCTGGATTTAAAGGGAGAAGCAGTCCCCCCACCCAGTTTATTTTCAAAAATTTGCTAAATCTCATGGATCTCCTTTTATTTCTCTCACAATTATTTTCATAATGTTCCTGTGTAAAATCATTGAATATTGATAGGAGCCATTGCTGAACGAGTGTACCGGAGTACACTACTTCAAATTGGGGGACTGCATTTTCCCTTTAACCAGAATGCAAAAATGCATTGTGGTTTCGATGATGTATATATGTTTCATTCCAAATAATGCCATGTTATCCCATTTCTTTCAGTCACTGGTGAAATATGCTATCTTAAGGTGTTTGAAAAACACAGTTTTGTGTTAATATTTGAGCTTCGGAATTCAATCTCAGAAAATTTTGCTTTTTGACCTTTGGAGACCCCAGATGATGAACTTGTAAATTCTTGAAAATTTTTGCTTTTTGACCTTTGGTGACCAGAGATGGAGGTCTTGGGAATTCTTGGGAAATTTTGCTTTTTGACCTGCGGTGACCTCGGGTAAAGATCTTGGGAATACTTGAGAAATTTTACTTACAAACCTCTGGTGACCCCAGGTAAAGATCTTGGGAACTCTTGGGAAATCTTCCCTTTTGACCTCTGGTGACCCCAGATAAAGATCATGGTTTTCAGCGTCTAACCCCGGTGACCCCAGATGACCTTTAACCTCCACCAAAAACAATAGGGTTCTTTCCCTTACCATAACACATCTGCAAAGTAAGAATGAAATCAATCCAAGCTTCCTACCTTAAGATATCATGTTAACAAGGTTTTCACGAGTCTGACCCCTGTGACCCCAGATGACCTTTGACCTCCACCAAAATCAATCAGAGTTTTCTCTCTTTTGCCAGAACACATCAACATACTAAGAATGAAATCTACCCAAGCTTCCTACCTCGAGATATGTTAATAAGGTTTTCAGAGTTTGACTCTGGTGACCTCAGGTGACCTTTGTCCCCACATAAAACAATAGGGTTCTTCCTTTGACCATAACACATCTATACACTAAGTATGAAATCAATCCAAGCTTCCTAACTGGAGATCTTGTGTTCACAAGGGTTTCAGAGTTCGACCCCAGCAAAAAAAAAGGGTTCTTCCTCTGACCATAACGCATTTACATACTAAGTTTGAAATCAATCCAAGCTTCCTACCTTGAGATATAGTTTTAACAAGGTTTTCGACCTTTGACCCTCGGTGACCCCAGGTGACCTTTGACCCCGCCAAAAACAATAGGCTTCTTCCTCTTACCACAGCACAACTACATACTAAGTATGAAATCAATCCAAGCTTGCTGCCTTGAGACATAGTGTTAACAAGGTTTTTGGCCTCTGGACCCTGGTGACCCCAGATGACCTTTGACCCCTGCCAAAAATGATAGGGTTCTTCCTCTCACCATATCACATCTACATACTAAGTATGAAATCAATCCACACTTCCTAACTTGAGATATCGTGTTAACAAGGTTTTCGGAGTTTGACCTCTGGTGACCCCAGATGACCTTTGACCCCCGCCAAAAACAATAGTTTTTCCTCTCAGTATGGGGCATCTATGTACCAAGTTTGAGAATTGTAAGGCTTTCCTTTCTTGAGATATCGTGTTAACGAGCAAAGTGTCACAAACACCCACACCTATGCACATACATACATACGCCATCATGAATGCATAGGTTTCTCTTATCATCAAAATCAATAAAATAGGTAGCCATATGATTTCTGAAAGAACAATGGATATAGGCATAAAAGAAACCAAGGTTTTCTAAATCAAGGTGGCATTGAACAAGACAGTCGAAAGAGAGGGCCCATAGACCAAGCTATGAGCTCGTGGGGGTGAACTTCCCCTGCCTGGGAGACAACTGTGTGTCCTGGATAATAAAGCTCTCCCATAAAGATAGTGTTTAGGAGTAATGAAGCAAACCTCTTTAGTTCCAGGAAGGGAATGGAGTGAAGGTTGAAGTGAAGTAGATCGCTCGCAGAGAATCAAAAGAGGAAAGAACTACAAAAATATAATCAAAATGTCTCGGATTATATGACAGAATGTGTAATGGACTTGAGGAATACAATTTCCTATCCGTGGCTGTAAAATTTTTCTGCCGAGGTTAAAGGGGGTACCTCCTGGATGGAATTTCGTGGAACTGGTACCACTCCCCATAGCTGCTTAAGGGAACATCAATTTTGTGAAATCAGGGGTGCCAGTTTCCACCAGCTCAAATTCGCGGAATAGTTACCCCAATTGGGCATCCAGCGGGAATGGCGGCAAGTTGAAGTGAAAGATGATAAATGGTGAGGGGGCCACGGAATAATCCTGCAGCACCCCGATGAGTGGATATAAACATTAGATTCGAGAGCATTTATCGCTGTTGACTGCTGTTACTTCAAAACTTCCTTCAGGGTCTCGGTTCAAATGTCTGAAATCTTGTAGAGGTAAGAAGAACAGGTGATAAGAGCAGAATGCCACTGTGAAATCTTTCCCGACGGGTGGAATGTGACAAAGACTAGAGCAGATAGTCTGGAAGGAATTCCCTGGGATCTACGGAATTCCTCACCTTCCCTGGATTATTCCATTGCGCTTAGTTCAACTTCAGGTACTGGAAAGATGTGCGGATGAAGTTACAAACTGGTTACAATGGCCGAACACGGATAAAAAAAGTTGGGTCTGTGTACAAGCAATGAAAGGATTTGTCATGTGGACTGAGCCAAAATTGTCCAGGCAACTATGCCGGATAAGCACGGAAACTTGCCAAGCTTCCAAGGCTTCCCCGGGTCTGGAAGCTGAGCTGGTAATTGGGTATGTAATTGTGCCGGAAAAATCAGGGAGTTTTAAGGCCAGCTCTGAAACTATGTGGATAAAGACACGGCAACTGAGTCAAGGAGAACTGGTTACTAAGGTGAAAGCCCAGAATACTTCCAGACCAAGAAAAAGGACAAAAACCTCGGAAGTCCTGTGGGAGGCTTGGTAATCCTGAGATAGCAGTGTAAAACCGATCCGGGAGGATTGATTGTTCCATGGTAACCTTGTTAACTGAGGCAAGTCATGACACAGCCTTGTTTGAGCTGAGAGGGACTCGGAAGGCCTGAATTAGCAGTGCAAACCAATCCCAAAAGGTTGTTAGATCCCATGGCAGAATTGAGAACCAAGGTAAGCCATGATACAACCTCAGTTGTCCTGAGGGGGCCTCAGTAAGCCTGGGTTCGCAGTGCAAAACCGATCCCGAGAGGTTAATTTTTATTATCATCCCCAGGCTTGGAAATGAAAAACTGCAGACACACCTCTCAACACAAGACAAAGTCCGCAGCAAATGCTAATAGACACAAACCACTTATTGTTAAATTTATAAATTACACAGCACAATCCTGTTTCATAAAGTCTTGAAGGAAGTTGAATTTAACTGGCATGTATTTAGAAAGACATCACAACGAGAAACAGAGAACTACTGAAAAAGCTTCAATACACCCCGCAATTTCTTCTGTTTGGATGGTAGATGGTCACATCACCAGCATCAAGTGAAAGCCTCTAACGAAAGTGGAGGAAAACGGCAAAAGAATGGCTTTAGTTCTTTAAACAGCCTGTAATTTTTTCCTGCTGACAGTAATGCTCAGTTTTTATTTTCTGATTCATATGTATTAAATCCTCTCACACATCTCACCTCCTTCCTTCATGCCTTGCCTCTCAGTCCATGTTTTATCTAGTGAGAATATTATGTAATCATTCCTGTATACATTTAATGAACATATTATGTGATCAATCACATAATTGTTCACATTTAAATGCTACTAAGCTCAATGAAGTTTTCTATGAAAACACCTCTTCTAATACTACTGCTGATACATGAATACATCTCCCACAACTAGAGTAACACTGCCACAGTGTTTCAACCCCTTTTGAATGGCTTCATAACCTCATGCGCTACACCATTCATGTTTTAATATTCTATTTTGGAATTCCATGGAGGAGGGGACTTGTGGATATGCACCACTGTTATGGGACTTTTCTCTGGGTAGCCGTCATTTCCCCTTCCACTGCTTGCTTGATTGATCATGCTGAATCGAGGGCACTTAAAATGTTGATTTCCAAACCTCTCTTTTCTATCATGAGGAAAAATGCTCCCATACCAGAATGGTCAACCAACTGTTTATCTATTCACACCTGAAGTTTATTCAACCAGCCTCCCTCATTTCCCCTAAGAGGATTAACTTATCAAAAAGTTACCCTTGTATGTAAACTTGAATAGGCCTACACAAAGGCTTCAGTCTCACCGAATAGACAGGAGCGATACGTGAGCGCTGATGCAGTATGCAGCGTGACTTGACAAGCAAAGAGGCAAGGCAAAGGTGTGAAACAGGAAGTCAGGTTAGGAGTTGTGATACAGCACTTTTTGCAGGAAAAGTGAGGTATCAGGTCCACGTTTTGGTATGCGGAAAATTTTCGTAATGTTGTCTAATTGAGGTATATCAAATTTCCAACCCCACTGCCAAAAGTCTATTGTTATCACCATACCCAGGTTCTATTCCACTTAGGTTGTAAACAATTACACCATAGACTGGGCAGGATTTGCAAACAAACTCCCTATGTATGCTCTGCATGCTATGGCTAGGGTTTTCTGGATCTAGATTAAATGTCTACGCATACATGATGGGGTATTATTTTCCACCTATCAAGTTGTGTAACTAGGCAAGGAAGGAACTCAAGTGGACATTCATTTTAACATGATCAATTCATCATGACTGAAATCTTTTGATGTGGGGTCAATTCTGGCATAATGTAAAACAACGAATATTGGGGGAGGGGGGAAGGATGGGTGTGAGACAATTTAAGTCCCGACAATATCTGGTGGGGGGTCTGTGTTTTAGTATTTTCTTGGTTTTATGTTCAATCTCAACTTTATAATGGACCCATGTGTGACTATGTACAGAAAGAACAAACTGAGGTGTATATAAGTATGTGGATAATCACTTAACATGTCCAAAAAAATAGGTCCAGCTAAAACAAGTTTCCCTTTCATAAGCAGTGTGTCACTGGTCTAAAAATACTTTCTTGGCTTCTACAGCATTCCTCCCCCTGAATGCATTTAATATCCAGATACATTGGGAAGGATGCTATAAGACAACACATCGCTACTTTCCAAAGTTGCGTTTACAGTATGAATAACCACGAAACATACAATATTATGGTTGCTAAGGAACAATTCCCTGGCAAGGTTTAGTAAAAGCATAGTATGAACACAAAATCCAAACATCAAATTATGGGAATACAGAATAAATGTCATTTACTTTTCAACAGAAAACACATTCACGTATAGAGTAATCACAACAAAAACACTTTTTTGGTAGCAAAGAATATTTCCCCAGGAATGAAAGTCGAAGGGCAGAAACTTCCAATGATGGAAATACAGAAGAAATGTATGTTTGCTTTGCAAACAAAACAGTAGGCACATTTAACTTTTGAAATTATCACCATGGATGCTGTGCTTTTTGGTTGCTACAGGAAATTTCCTAGCAATGCTAGTTTTAGCATGTACTGAATAAATGCACGATGCAAACTCCAAAACTAAGACCGAAGACTGTACCATCTACAAAACTAAGACCTAAGACCAGACCATGTACAAAACTAAGACCCAAGATCCTACCATAAACAAAACTAAGATCTTAAAGGCTCAATCAACTACAAAACTAAGACCTAAGTTAGATGAGGTTTAATGGCCCAGTTTCCAACCAATTGGTTTAAGTCGAGCCAGCCACAGCCTTTTTTCCAGCTGTGGCTCACTGGCTTGTGAGACCTAAGAACCAACCAAATGCAAAACTAAGATCTCATACCTTTCTTCAAAACTTGGGTTCAACATGGCCCTCGCAATCAAAATTGCCTGTTACTGGTGTATACGCTTATGTAAAACATAAGTAATAGGGGTGTCAATATTGTATAGAAGTGTGCATGTAGGGGGGGGGGGAGAGGGAATGGGGGGGGCTGGCTTGAAAAGATGGATTTAAGGGGAGTGCATTGGCCCTGAAAAAAAAAATTAAGCTCTTAGACAGATGATAGTTGGTGATGGGGATTTATTTCTGTATTTTCAGTAAACTACAAACACTTTACCATTGGGAAAGTGCAAAAACTTTACCATTGGAAAAGTGATAATTGTTTTGATGCAACATGTTATGGCATAATTTTCAAGTGTGATCAGGGTTGAGTGTCAGTTACACCTTCTTAAATCAAATAAATTCTGTATTATGAACCATTCATATAAAAATGCAAAACAGGAGCACTGAAACATTCCACGGGCAAAAAATTTTTGATCTATTACATCCATGCAAACTGGTTGGAGAACAGTTGCATCTTGAGTGCCACCTTACTACAAAAGGTGTGTCAACCTGTGTCTGCAACCATGCGTGATCACGCATGAAAAACAAAAGAATTCACCTGTTTTCATGGATGAAAACCTGCGAATTTGGAACACTCTGGACACAGGTTTGACACAGGTTGACACACCTTTCCCTGCCTTTAATTTCAAGCCACAGGTTTTGTCTCAGAATTCTTTGTTAACGTTGGTTTAATTGCCACATATTCGGCATGTAAAACCTGTGAAAACCTGTGGCAAACCTGCGTCAAACCTGTGACAAAGTGTGGTAACTGGCCAACCTGTGTCATTGTCAAGGGAAAACACAGGCTTTCATGTAAAAACCTGTGGTAAAAACATGTGAAAACCTGAGGATTTGGAACAAACTGCCACATGTTTTTTTGTAAGGGTAAGGCGAAGCGAAGATGATCCCATGCCCCAATGTCCACTCAAGGGTTTCTTTTCGGTACATTTTAGGACTCAAAAGGAATGTTTACCAGAACAGAGATATAAAATATCCTAAAGGAAAAGTGATAGCAGCTTAAGCTTGTGTAAAACGTGGGTCACACTGCAGCGATTTTGGATCGGATTACAATCCAATTTTTTTTTAGTTTTAGTTAAAATCTTCTCCATCTCTGGTCGGAAAGAACCAAAACTTTGCCACTCTGTGTAAATATATGATTTGTATCACATGACTATAAAAAAGAAATGTAACCTAATTATTTCCTGACGTCACATCGACAGACAGCTTTTATCGGACTACGCGTGTCCGATAAAATCTGTCTGTGGATGTGACGTCACGAAATAACTAGGTTACATTTCAGTTACATAGACCTCAGATACAAATCATATGTTTACACAGAGTGGCAAATTTTTGGTTCCCTTCAACCAGAGATGGAGAAGATTTTAACTAAAACTCAAAAAAATCGGATCGTAATCCAATCGGAAATCGCTGTAGTGTGACCCAGGCTTAAATCCATCTCCTCCTTCTACAGTAACAACCTTCATGCCTCTCATCATAATTTTTCCATCCTCCTCTAACTGACATCCTTTTTCCAGGAAATTCTGTCAGTCGACCCCTGCCCTTTTATTTTTCCACCCGTTTTCCTACCTCTACCTTTCCGTCCTTCCCATGTAAAGTTAGCCAGACTCATATGTTCATCCCTTTTCCAGCTAAATTTTTGTCCAACATTCTCTCTGGTTCCTTCCCTTTCCAATCCTTCTTTTCCATCATCACTAAACCTGCATACCACAACAATACTCACACCGATATTTATAACTTACTGCTACTTATGTTTTAGATAAGGCAATTTTGATTGTGAGGGATGTGTAGAACTGAAGTTTTAAAGTTAGGTCTTAGGTGTTACTTTTGTAGTTGGTTAATTTGGGTCTTAGGTCTTAGTTTTGTACATGGTAGGGTCTTTATAGGTCATAGATCTTAGGTCCTAGGACTTGGTTTTGTACACACCCAATTTGGTAAGAAGTGACTGCCTTCCATCTTAATTTTTTAATCTATGTAAGATATCAATCTTGGATATAAAGAAGCAGGTTTCTAAAATGGTACTTACTCAAAAGCATTTGAGGAGTCTGCAAATTCCCAACCTGCAATTCTTTGTTTGGTACTACCAGATCTAATGTGTCCTCCTCTTTACATGAATCACCCTCGGATTGAGTCACATCTCCAAAATACTCCCTCAAATCTCTGCCAATTTCTGTTGGCAGGAGAGGGGATAGTGTATAGAGGTTGCCATTAATTACCCTCTGAAATGTATGGGCCTGACCACTTGGCCATGATGCAGGCCTGACCTCCCCTTTAGAAGAAAGTCTGTCCCCTGGTCGAGGGGGTACGTTCTCTGTCTGAGTTGCTTTGCAAGTTAAGTTGGACAGTTTATAACTTTCCTGAATTTCTTTGATATGTCCCAATGCCACCTGGATCTTTTTTGATGGTGACAAGAATGAGGCACTATTACTCCCCAAAAACTTCCCTCTTTGGCTCAGCTGCAAGTCAATTTTTTCATCTGTTTGAGTGTATACACTTTTCAATTCACTACCTGCCCCATCTTGCACATGTTCAACCGATGGCCCAGCGCTCAAAATTCCTTCCTGCAATATATTTCCACCACCCTTGGAGCCTGAAGACCTGCCATAGTCCTTTCCTGTGTTAGCTTTGAAGGGTCCATCTGATGTTCTATCAAAATAATGGCTCCCAAATTTTGACAAAGGCCTCATAAAATCCTTTTCCTCATGATAGCATTCATTTTTGTGAATGAATCTGTCTTTAACTTGGTTTCCCTCACTTACATTCCCTGCTATCTTAAACAATCTGCTATCAAAGACACCATGTTGAGCATTACCACTCTGAATATTACTCTCATAACTTTCCCTTTTCCTTGTTCTTCCAATGTGAAATCTCAAAGGACTGTTCTTGGAACTATGAAATTTTTTATGAAGGTTGGCATTGAACATAAACAGGTCCTGCCTAAGTCTCTTTCTTAATTCTTCTGTGGACACATCTTCATCACTTGTTGAAAAGCTTTCATTAAAATGTCCTTTTTTGTGTCTGTTCTTACCTTCAGCTTTTTTTTGATATCTGTGATGATGCATCTTGCTTTCCCGTTCCCTAAGAGAATGCAGAAACTGCCGTGGAGGTTTGGGTGGAGCACGAAAGCCTGTAGTGTTCATTCTTGTGTTATCTTTTCTGTTCAGATCATTTACAGGTTCAATGTTTTCATATGGGTTGGCAGAATCATAAAAAATGTTAGTGCCAAATTGAGTTCTTCCATGTCTCCCTCTCCTTCCACTTTCCTTTGATTGGCTTCCCATATGAGTTTGCAACTGGGGTACATTCTCATACAGATTATTTGCATCATTTGAACATGTGATATGAAAACCTGCTTCTCCTGTTGAGTGGTCACCTTCATCAATCTCATCTTCTTTTTCACTGTGATGAACAACAGCTTTAACCACAACAGCTTTAGGTTTATTTCTATTTGACATGACTTCCTTTCCATTTTGAGAGCCTCTCCATACATGCTGTGTGTTCACATCATCTCTGGCATCCCTTGCCTCAGTTTGATAACAATGTGTTATGTTACTGAGCACCTTGGGAAAATCATTTACATATTTTGTGGAGCTGCCGTTTTTATTAACAGAACCAAAGAAACTTTCTTGAGTTTTATGATAATGAGAATTTACATGAATGATTTCTCTTGGCAACTGTCCTCCAATGAACTGTCCATGCCCCCATCTGGTAACAGCATTTCCTTCCTCGGTTTTACTGGATCCCATTCTGCTCCTGCCAGATTCTTCACAACTTTCTCCTCTTTTCCTATCAAATTTGTTATGTTCATTTCTAAAAGCTTCCTTGCCACTCCGTGATGGTACATCATCCTTTGACTCACTTGTATTTTGTTGATCTCTTCTTCCAGCCCTCTTGGAAATCTCTGCTTGGATAAGTGTGTGCAAGGTGGGTGCTTTCTTGCTTTGTGAAGATGATCCGTTCTTTTTACCTGATTGCCTACTCTGTGAACTTAAATAACTTCCTGATCTATGAGCTAATGTTTCTTGTCTAGAGATGCTGGTAATCTCTGTTCTGCTACCTTTTAAGTCATCTTCAGGTTTCTCACTTGTTGGAAGCCTCCTTTTCACTTCTGGTTGTAGAGATGGCAGGGCAGCTTGGTATGGTTGCAGTGTGTTTGTTGGTGGCCAATTGTTTGAGTTGTGTCTAATGGATACATGTCTTTGTTGATCTTTCCCAGAGGTATTCAGAGCATGTGGTATATTTGGAACCTGTCTCTTTTTGACATCAGGCCTAGCTCCACTTCTTTGCTCAGAATGATGGTTACTTCCATGCCTTGTACATTTGTTACCTTCCATAATCTGCTGACCATGTCTATGAATTAAATTAGTCATTTCTTTTGTACTATTTCTGAAAGGTCCAAGGATCCTTCCTGATTAGCTACTGTTACTCTGAAGTGAATTGATGTTTCTTAATGAGATTCCACAATTACATGTTCCATTTTTCAAATCACAGGCTATTAGAAAAACAAGGTTGGTCAATGTTGTCCTTGACTTATTGTTTTTTCCCCCAATGATGACACAAACTGATTAGTACAACCTTCTTATAGTGAATATAAAAAGGATCTGTTCAGTCAGGGAGTTGCTATTTGAAACTCCCTGGTTCAGGTTAATAGTAATCTCACTCTTTACACTGATCCTATTAAAACCACCATCATGGTAAAACTTGCAAAGAAGTACAACACAATTACACCACAGTAAATGATATCTTTGCAAAATTTAGTCCATACTGTATAAAGGAGAATAAAATGTATATAACCACTACCGATTGAAAGACCCACTTGAAAAAATGAACGATCTTGAATGCCTGAGAACAAATATCACAAATCACACACATGTGGGAATGTTCTTAGACAGCTGCAAATATCAAACCCATCTGCTGAAAGATTATATAACTGATAAATGATATAGCATCCTTCCTGTTATTCCATGTCTTCAAAAGAAGCAACACTACTTCCAGTATATAGTCTCAAACACTATACCTAACTGTATCATTTGTTGGCAGATTTAAATATTGTGATTATATCATCTTTATAAATGACAGCATCTACAAATACAGAACCAATAAAACTACATGAACATTCTCAGGAATAGCAACATATGTAACCTTGGTCTGTGTATTGATTTTGCCTGCTGACAGATTTGACATGTTTCAAGGGATAGGAGGTAGTGTGCTTATAGGTTAACTTGATGAGGAATAACCTGCTACTTGTTCAAATGCAGTTGATCATTGACGTAATCTCCATTTTGACCTTCAAAGTGTACTTGCTTCCATGACTACCATTTACTGCTCATCTCATCAAAAGCTTATAGAGAAGCAGAGTGTCCACTCAGCAAAGCACACACTGCAGCCACTGAGAAATTATGAACCTCCTCTGAAAGTAAAGGTGGTTACCTAGCATATTTTCCTAATTGTGAGTATAGTGATCAAGCTTCCTAAAATGATTGCATTTGCTAGCTCACCTCACATCCAGTGACTTGTGTAAAGCCCAGCAACTATACAGAAGTACTGGTAGTCTACAAACCAGAATGCAAAAATACATTGAGGTTTCGTTGATGTATATGTTTTATTCCAAATAATGCCATCTTATCCCATTTCTTTCAGTCACTCTGTATAATGCTATCCTAAGGTGTTGGAAATACAGTTTTGTGTTCATATTTGAGCTTGGAAATTCTTTGAAAATTTTACATTTTAACCTTTGGAGATCCCCCAGATGAAGATCGTGTAAATTCATGAAAAATTTTGCCTTTTGACCAGTGGTGACCTAAGATGAATGCCTTGCGAATTCTTGGGAAACTGCTTTTTACCTGTGTTGACCTGGTAGAGATCGTGAGAACCCTAGGGGAAATTTTCCTTTTTTACCTCTGTTGACCCCAGATAAAGATCTTTGTTACAGCCTGTGACACCGGTGACTCCAGGTTACCTTTGAATTCCACCAAAAACAAAAAGGTGCTTTGTCTCACCATAACGCATCTACATCCTAAGTATGAAATCTATCCAAGCTTCCTAACTTAAGATACCATGTTCAAAGGGCCCTAGTGGGGTCCAGGGCAGCACTCCCGTGGAACCCCAAAAGCTCAAATATATTAGCAAAACTTGCACAGCTTGAGACATTTACGTTCATTTCTGTCAATTTAACTTGAGGTACACTAAGTATGGTAATTGTCCAAAAGCAGTACAAAATCACCAATTTAGATGCATTGGTTAAGTACAAACTGAGCTGTAAAACATCATCTAACTAACTAGCATTGTAGGCCTCCTATTTTCTAGTTGTCAATTTGACCAAGATGGGTAGAGGTACCACTTGCCACGTTACTGTTTAGAACAGTCACTGCAACGAAGCTGTCCTTTATGAAGTAATAAATGAAGCAACTGCCAATGACAGGTGCTCACTTCACATGCCAAAAAATAGCATTTTCACCAAATTTGAGATATGTTTTACTTCATTTGAAGTAACAACCAGAATGCAAAAATGCATTGTGGTTTCGATGAATAGCACTTACATAAAATTGTGAAATCTCAAGGTCAAGGTGTCCTATTTCTTTCAGTCATTGCTTGAATGTGATCATAATGTGCTGGAAAGTTACAGTTTTGTGTTAATATTTGATCTTGGAAAATCTTGGGAATTTTTGCTTTTTGGCTTCTGGTGATTTCAGCTGACTAATTCAGCTTACATCTTAAAGGTCATGTAACATGCCACCAAAAAGAGTTGTTTCACTTGTCAATTAAAGAATTAGTCCTCCAATGAAAGATCCCCTGGAATTATTTCAATATCTCTTATCATTCTCAAAATATACGTCTTCAAAGTTTGATGGTTTCTGAAGAAACTCACTGCCTATGCAAAAATAATGATGTGGAGTGCTGCACAGTGTTAAGATTTCTTCTGTTAACCCAGTATAAATTATCTCTTACTGATAAGATAGTTTGCAGTTTGTTGAGTGATATCAATGTTTCTGAAAGAAAGAATTTTAACTTTCAAAATAAACCCCTCAAGGGATAACAATGCTACTGCAGTGTCCTTAAAATTAAGGTTGAAAAAACAAAGGCTAACATGAGCCATATATGGTATTTCCATCTCATGATGTCACATATTTGCATATTTAGCTCATTTTTATTCATAATTCAAGTGTGAAACAGAAATTACCCTGTAAACAGGAACCGCGGAGCCAATTTTGAAGTGAGGAGGCTAAGTATCGAAGCGGCCCAATACATCAAGGCCGTGGCCTAGGCGAAATCCCAAGGGGGGCAGTTCGTGACACTGATAAGTAGAGCTTCAAGGGGGCGGTGCCTACAACACCCCGGTGGACCCTTTCTTTTTTTCGCCTGGGTAGGCAGGGGTGCCATTTTGGGAGAGGGTGCTGAGGGAAGGATACATGTAAGCAGCAGCATAGCTAGGATTTTTTCCAGGAGGGCAAGACTTAAAAATTTCCGAATTTTCATCTGAAAATTTCCAAATTTTTTCTTCTTCTATACTAAAACTCAAGTTGAATGGTTTACATTTCCCAAAGCATATATTACACCTACGCAGTATTATACATATGGATATGCATTTATGTAATACGTACTACACATACAATTGTGAATGTAGGCCCTAAGCTGATTTTACCACGAGGGCTTTGTAGGGACGTATAAGTTTGTAATAATCGCCGCGTGAAGCGAGGCGCAAATTATTTTTTACTCCTTTTTGAAATTGAAGCCTCCAAATCCATTTACCCAATTGTGTTGTACTAACTTAATATTTTTTCCTATTTTTTATGTCGGGAGGAATTATCTTTAAAGCGTTTTCCATGCCAATAATAGTATCAAGGAATTCTTGACAATTTATGTGATCCGTAAAGTGCAGGTCATAGTATAAATTATTTAGGCCTAATACAGTGACCAAAATCTTTAAAGTTGTATTCACACATTATCTTCACTGAGTAGGAAAAGAAAACGATATTTATAAATAATAACCATGTAATGTCTTATAGAAATAAATTCAATTAAACAATTAAGTTTCATCACATGCCGAGCTTAGGCAAGGCAAAGAAATATTTGATATATTTCACGACATTTTGCTAGATGTTGCCATATATAAGAATTATTAGATGCCGAGCATAGAGAGGCAAAGAAAAAAATGATATATTTTACTACAGTTTGCTATAAATTGCTAAATATAAGCTTTATCAGATCCGAGTGCAGTGAGGAAAAGAAAATTCTGATATATTTCACTACATTTTGCTACATTTTTTGGAAATTTTTACCCTTTTTCAGAAATTTTATGTTTAGCTATGTTTCGGATATTTGAAAATTTCCAAATTTTTTTTAAAATTTCCAAGTCAGGGGGGAGACCGCCCCTCTGCCCCCTGTAGCTCTGCACTGCATGTAAGGCCTTGCGTAAGTGCAAAATTGTGCTATTGTTATAGATGACCTTTGACCTAAACCAAAAACGTTCTTTTTCTCATCATAACGCATCCACATAGCAAGTATGAAATCTACCCGAACTTCCTACCTTCAGATATTGTGAGAACAAGGTTTTCAGAGTTTGACCCCCAGTGACTCCAGATAACCTTTGACCTCTACCAAAAACTATCAGGTTCTGCTTCTGACCATAATGCATGTACATACTACGTAAGAAGTCTATCCAAGCTTCTTACCTTCTTGAGATATCATGCACACAAGGTTTTCAGAGTTTGATCCCTGGTGACCCAGATGACCTTTGACCTCTACCAAAAACAATAAGGTTCTGCTTCTGACCATAATGCAAGCCAGTGAGCCAGTGAGCCACAACTGGAAAAAAGGCCGTGGCTGGCTCGACTTGAACTAATAGGTTGTAAACTGGGCTGTTAAACCTCATCTAACTAACTGACCATAATGCATGTACATACTATGTAAG
>WURT03196983.1:0-27360 GCA_009936505.3 Holothuria glaberrima
AATAATAATAGTAATGATGATGACGATGACGATGACGATGACGATGACGATGACGATGACGATGACGATGACGATGATGATGATGATGATAATACATTTTCCACCTATACGGTACTTGATAAATTGATACAATGCTAATGTTACACAGGTTTATATGAACGACTTGGTTAAAGCACAAATTTAGGTGTAAACTAATGTCACAGGCGCAGGGACCAATTTTGTAAATGAAGGGGGCCTTTAAAGCATTTTTTCGATATCTCGTCCACGTTTGCCTTACAAATAGTAATACTGTAGTAGCAGGAATTATTTAACTTTGTGCGCTAATGAGTTGCACCCCTAGCCTGTTGTCACCCTATAAATAGAAAAGTTTTGCAAGCGTAAACGGTGCTAAAGGTAAGTTGTAACCCCGTGTTGTTTGGAAGTCTCCTGTGAAGTTCTAGCTGTATGTAAATGTTGCGATACAGCACGGTGCCCGCGAGATTCAAATGTAAATAGATGGTTCTGTTGTGCCCTGGACTTTGCTAATAGGTAGGCTTAATAGTGGAGAGAATAGATCTTCTTTGCCTGTGTCGTTGTTTGCCTTCAAGTTATACTGTTGTTGAATTTTTACTTAGGGTGTAAAATTTTGTTAAGGCTACACGATCGTGGCAGGCGTTGCCCTCGGAACGTGAAAGGTATAGGGCGTAGAACATTAATCTGTATAAGCTGGGTTGCATTTTGTTGAATAAAATAGTGACAGAACGGTACCTGTTCCATACCTGGTGAACTCTTGTTTCTGAGAGGGGCGGCCATCTTCCCGTTGGACGGACGACTTACGGCCGAAGCCATGGAGCCTCCATGCAGTCGCGCGGATTAAATCTTCTATGGTGAGTATACTAATTTGTTAGAGCTAATGTCATCTCTCCTCGTTTGATGCTGTTTCGGGCGTGGTTGGGTATATTTTCCCACATTTTCGTTCTTCATTGTTAAGTATAGATGTAGTGCTACAGTAATTCTTACTTGTATTAATGTTGACGTGTAGTTTTGACAAAGATTATGCCAGGGTTTGTCCAAATAATGCTAGGGTTTGTCCAAATTATAATCTAGTAGGTTGGTTAGGCATGTTATGTAAAATACATGCTATGTTCAGTTCAGTCATTTCGTTTATAAACACATTTTCATACATGCATATTATAAAAAAGGAAATGGTGAAAAGTAGACTCATAAACAGGACGTTATAAAAACGGTAATATGTTTATCGTAGCTAGCAACCTTAAAAGTAAGAACAAAATAAGAACACAGAACTACTAAACACGTTTGAAAGCGAGAAGGAACTAGGGAAAAAAGAGGAGGGGGACCAAAATTACACGGAGTTCAGACAGAGTAGTTGTCTATCAAATGAGATTTGACTTTGCCTTTGAAAGTTGCATTAGATCAAGAGAGTTAATCGTTTGGAAGATCACTCCAAATTTTGTAACAATAATTGTTCAGCAGTAGTTTCCGATGATTAAAATTGAGTCCAGTAAGTGAAAAGAATGCATTATTTCTTCTTGTGTTTGAAACATATGAGGACCTTCTGGGGCAGTTTACTATTTACATATTTGTATACAAAGGTCCACATCCTAAGAATGTGATTGTCACTGACCTTGAGATCCCAAGATTACTGTGCAACTTGTGTGTACGGGAGCGCGGTTGTGAAAAAATTAATAGTTTTGACAATTCTGTTTTGTAAGACTTGAAGGGGTCTCAAAATGGAGGCACTAACCACTCCAAAGATTTCAATACTTGAAGTAGTTCTGCAGTAAACGAGAGAATATTGCAATTGAATAGCTACGGATAGGGGAAGCGAGATTTTAAGGCGATAGAAAATGCCGTTGTACTTAACGAGGCGATTGCACAGGTCATCGATATGTGTTTTATATATATATATATATATATATATATGATATTTGAGTTTATCGTCAATCAGTAATCCTTAGTATTTAGCACAGGCTGTTCTGCAAATTTTAGTGTCGTTTAATGCAAAATGATGAGACAAGAATGAGCACCGCTTTCATTAGAATGGAAAATCGAAAAGGTAGTTTTGCTAAGTGGAGAGTAAGTTTGCTGGAGTCAAACCAAGTTTTAAGTTGACTTAAAACGGCTTGTGCCTTACAAACAAGCTTAACGCAGTCTTCATCTTGAACGAAAACATTGGTGTCATCAGCAAAATTGTCTAACTTCTGAATGATGTGATAAAGGAAAACTCCTTGTTAAGGCAATTGAGTAGTTAAGTTTTCATGGATGTGAAAGAGTCCTTAATCGGATGAGATTGTAAATATGTTTACCTATAGCTTGTAGATGTGTTTAGTTAATGGATTATAGTAGAGGGAGCATGTATATGTATTTTCTCGACAATCTCCGTATGTTGTTTTAGAAGTTTATTCACTGTGTGGTTTTTGTCCCACCACGCCTTTCCGAAGTGTCAAGTCGATTTGCAAGGAAAGACCTGCAGTCACGTTAGACATGTTATGCAGTGGCATCATACTCTATGGTTTGAGTTATAGACTTATGGGCCGATACCGTTGGTAGGTATACGGCGGTTCCAGTCGGTTATACGTCATCGGCAGGCTTCAAGACTTGGGCAATTATCGGGCCCGAAGCCACGGGTAGGGGGCATTTCGGGGCACTGACCCTAAAAATATTTCTGCCCCACCAGATGAAAAATGAAACTGCATAAATAATTAATATAGGGGCACTGGGGCGCGTGCCCCCTAATCGAAAAATTCTGAAAACTTTAAAATAATCCCAAACGGTGTTTAAGCTATAGATTTCTGTAGGGGATAGGGTGAGGTGTGTTCTCGACAGAGTGATGAATCTATTCTAATCATTTGAAATCCTTCGCAAACTATCAAAATTCTCGCCCGGTTCAAACCTTACCACGATGTTGTTCTAATTATCAATATCTTCCGATAGCAACTCCCAGAGAAGCACAGCAGCAAAAGTCCAAAGCTGTTTACAAATTACTAGGTGAGTGGCATGTAGGTTTGTTCGGCAACAGAAAGTGTCTCGATGCAGATTCTGAATGAAGGCTTTGTCATGGAAATCTTATGTAACGAAAAATTTCGGCGCGCTACGTCCGCTTGCCACCCGGTTTGCAATCCATCTCATGACCATCATGAAGGTAATAATAAATGGTACCGGTACTATTCTGATCACAACTTCAAAAAACAGAGCCAAACATCTGTAGGGGCCTTGCATCAGTATGGTATCTTTCAATCTAATTCGTAGCATGATGGGAAAGGTTTTAACTTGAACGTAGTATATTTGCCAAAATATATTTTTCAGAAATTTCTACCGAACGCTTCGTGCGCAGTCATTATTGTTATAGATGGTTTCTGTTAATACACATACGACGAAACATAACTCTGAAACGCGCTTGTTAGTCCTTCACCCCTTTTGCTATACCCATCCGGGAGGTCTAATATCACCCTCCTGCACCTCTCCCTCTCCCCCATTCTACATTGATGGAGGCTGTTCGTCTGGATTTTCGTTCAAAATTAGTAAAAATACGATAGTTGTAAAGTGCTTGGCATCATACTCTCTATTATTATTTGTTTGTCTGGTAATAAGCATTCAGTGGCGTATTTATTGGGGGGGGGGGGCATTGGGCCATGGGCCTCCCTCACTGATGCCATTTTAGTATCTAATATACGTAAAAAGTTTTAGCAACAAATTTTTCTTCGAAGGTATCATATATGGCACCAGATTGCACGCAAGGACACATAATTTTTCAAACATTCCACCCTAACCTTAGAACCCTCCCACAGTCCGGCAATTTTACGAAATACTACATGGCAACCCGTTAGAAAAATCCTGGCTACGCCACTGAAAGCATCATGTCATTGCCCCTATTTTATAGAATTGATTCCGAGCTTCTGGGAGCCATATACAGGTATATCTGTCAGCCGTAGATGCCCTTTATAATGCAAAATGAAGCAAAGGGGAATTTGGGTAACAGTGAAATAATGTTTGTGTGGACTCCACTCACTTTTTTGGCGTAAAAAGCTATCCCGAATAGAAGGCAGTACAGCAGCCAAAAAGAAGGGGGGGGAAGATCTTTTAACAGCATATTTTTCTCTTAGACAGCATAGTCTTCTCTTTCACCAAACCAAAACTTATAAATGATCAGCTCCGAAAACATCCCAAAGATAGCACCACATTGCATCTAATCAACCTTAAATTAACAAAAAATTCTCAAAGGGAAGGGGACACCCCCTCCCATTACAACCCTCCCCCAGTACGGCACCTTTATGTAGTGACAAAGAAAGGATCCCCACTGCTGTGCAAAATCGCAGGACACATAAAAAAGGGGATGCAATTTACGTAAACATGGGAGTTAAATTGAGGTAAAATTACGACATCATCGGTGGTGCCCTGTCCCCAATTACCAAAGTCTGGCGGCGATACTGTAATTAGTAATTAATAATTAATAAACTAGGAGGAAATTTTATGCCCCCTTAATCACAACACTTGCCCCCCCCCCCTAAAAATGAAAAGCTGGCTCCGGGCCCGGCAATTATTTACATAAAGTCGTTGGATCCAATGACTACATACTAAAACCACTGCATGGACAACTTCAGAAAGAATTCATTTAATAATCATATCATTGTTTTGTTTGTAGGTTTGAGTAAAACTAGGTATTTTTTTCCCGGGCTGTTTCTGTCCTGCAACTCACACAATTTTTTTTCAGAGATGAAAGGTACAGTACTTTGCAAGCAACTTTTCCATTGTTTACATGTTAGTAATTTATCTGCCCATATCATGTATTGCTTACTTTGTATTTTTTTTTTTCAAAAGTAAAATAATCGGTCTGATTTACCAGTTATTAATAAGTTTGTAAATAAAGTAAACATATTTTTAGAGTTAATTTTCTTCACTGACTTTTGTTTATTTCCCTGTTTGTTTTAATATTTTATTTAACTCTTCTTCTAGGCTAACGCTGCCACATTTGATCATTTTTTTTAGTGACACCTGTGCCTAATACGTTCTTACACCAAGATTTGAAACAACGAGGTTCGCAACAATCACAAAAAGGTAATTTTAATGCGTTAAGAGGTTATTTTATGAACATATTCTAGAAGCGATTGAAAACTACTAATGAGCAATAGATAATAGAAACCGAATCTAGCAGCAAATAGAGACAATACGGTTACTTACATACGATATTCCTTCAATGAGATTTCTTCATTTTCTAGTGCACCCACAATCATTTACACGAAACAGTGTTTGCTTATTTCAGTATTAAATTTCTCTCATGCCTTATCAGAGGTATAATCCAATTTCATCAGATCGACCATTTTACAGTTTAACATTAATGTTAAACTGTTTACTAAAATATGCCGACCTCACTTCCATCATCCCTTTTAATATAAGCACAAAAAAAAAAACATTCTATTGTTCTCAACGAAATTAATTCCTTACAATACGGATAGGCAAGATGGGAGAACACCTGGGCCGATTTCCTGAATGATGTTGTCACTTAAATCCCTGAAGAAATTTAAGCAGATATAGAAAATGATATGATAAGATCTGACGCCATTTCAAATCATCAACATATTTGCATTACGACATAAATGTTATTCAAGGTTTACAGAATACTGTATTATCCCTCAAGGGCAGTTTGTTTGTGAGAATGACAAGTTTCGATAAAGGCACTTTGATTGTGGTTTTGTGTAAGTTGTGCACTTTTTCAATTTCTCAGATGTCTAATTAAAATTATCACAGCTACCACAATTTTAAGTTTTTTTTTATCGGAGAATAAACTTTGTCGTCTTTGAAACTTCTGAAAAGAAAGTAATAACTTGTAATGCAGAACATGTTCGACTAATCTCTTCCATCTCAACAATTATCAGACATCAAGAAAAAAGGCCTCACTAATCTGCTTATTATACTTCCACATGCAAATCTGCCGTTGGCCTAGTCGTAATTTATTGGTAATATGTGTAGTTAAGTTTTTTAAAGTAAGTTTTGTATTGATGAAGACATTCCAGTGACATTAACAACATTATTTAAATTGAAGGAAAATGTCTCTAAAGAAGGACGTTGCCCATGAACTTGTTCATAAATCCACGAGAGTGAAAAAAATTGAACAATGTGTAAATGTTGATGTAAGCAGAATATCTTTTAGTTAAGACAAACTTTAAAAAAAGGCATTTTAGACTTTTTGTATTGTATAATTTCAACATAAATTAGTCTATAAAGTCAACATAACCTGAAGAGTCTTGGATGTTAGATAGAACCATCGACATGTTGGAAGAATGATAATGATGATAATGATGTAAAGGTTGGATGCAATTTCATCTCCTCAACATATTTGTACCTACATAACTATTAATTAATTTATGAATTTCAGAACACTTTATTATATGTTCATACAATGACAGTTCGATTAGGGTAAATGGCGCGTTTGTGTTAAAACATTGGATTGTGTAGAATGGGAGAGTTAACTTGCACAGGTGTGAACCGGGTACAAAGTTGACATTGATATGCTGGTAATACTGTACCTAAGATCGACAATATTACCTTAATTGGGTTGTGTGGAGCGTTGCAACAGTAAAAAGGCAAGTTCTTTAATGAGTTTATAATCTTCATTTTTTTCCCCTTCATCTCATTTATTCATTCATAATTGCTTTTTAGTTGTTCAATTGCCGTTACTTATTTTTACAATTATATACATTCTAAACATTGAATTTCGTATTCATCATACAAACTGGTAATCTTTGGTACTATTAAACTATCCTACAAATTTCGCTTTTAGCAATAATAACACTGAACTTATTCATTAATTTCAAGCACACCTATTTGCAGTATGAAACCTTCTGTCAAAAAGTTCAATTATAGTATATGAATATATGTAGTTAATAAAGATTACATGACATTCATGCAATATTAACAGATTAAGAAAACTATCATTAGCAATACTCAAATCGTCAAAAATTCATTTTTATAGCCAGTGTTTGGAAGCTTGGCATTAACTTGATATAAACATTTCTTGGAAACATAATACCCGCGGGACATTATTTTGTTTCCTCAAAATATAAAACTCGACTTCTAACAAAAAATTAAATTTACATACAAATACAGTGTCATCAGGGATGTTACTGTTCATTTTACAATTGAAAATATAATGCATCTTCATTACTATGCATTATCAAAGAGTCTTTTGCGTATGACGTTTTCAAAGGTTCGTCGAAAATCTTTGACAATTAATAATAAAGAAGAGAAGAGAAAAAACCGATCAAATTGTTATAATTCACGGCTTCGATTTCCACCCTTGTATCTAACAATTCACCGTCTTTGTGGAAAACGTTTACATTATTTAATTGCGTAGCCAGCTTTCTCCGTTAGGGGGGCAAGGGCAATTTTCTCCCTTATTTTGACATGTTGTCCAGGACTTCCGGGAGCCCCAGTTTTGGAATCTGGAAGTGTTGGCTTATTCGGGAAAGGCCAGGCACTGGGAGTGGCGGTCTAGGTGTATTTGTTGTTCTTCCCTTTTCAATTCTACTTCCTTTTTCCTTTTCTTCTTTCTCATTTTCCTCTTTCCCTCCTCCTTCTTTTCCTTTTTCCCCTTCCCCTTCCCGATTTTCCCTCTTTATTTTTTCAGGAGCACTCTGAACCCCTTCCTCACACTGGCTACGTCACTGGTTAAACTACGAATCGAGATACAATGACTAACAGTTGTGACGGACTTTGTGGAGGTATTTTTTCGTCGTGTTTTATTATAAAGTGTAAATTTGTATCCGTCCATTAAGTCAATATGAAAAAAAAGTGAAGGTTCTGCGACTTTAGTTAGGTCTAACGACATTTAGAAAGTAAATTCATTACTTCGACTAATATTTTACCATGAAAAAAATTTCCGTGTTATACGAATTGAAATGATTAACCAGTTGAAACGATTAAGATAATAACAGTTGGTAAAGCAAGTAGATATTTAAGTGGTTAGCCATGCAGAATCACCATTTTCGGAGGGTTCTTGCTACAGTGCTATACAACATGTAACGACCCGTACTATAATGAAATAGTTGTTACGTTTTGAAAGCTGTATCATTCGTTTGACTGAGGAAATTGTATACATATTTAGAACAGACTTCAGTGATTAAAAAGAAGTTAATCTTGCCAAACATTTAAAGATTATTATTTGTAATTTCATTGATATGATCTCTACCAGCCATCCGAACATCACCCTCCTCTCCTCCAAGTTTATTTCAGACCATTATTTTCATTTTCCCCGTTATATGGTAAAGTAAAATTTAGTTATTGTTACACGGATGTACACGACCAATTACCTTAATTAAACCCTATTGATCGTATCAAACTGACAAAGAAGGCGTAACATGTCAAAGGCTCAAGAGGAAAAACATATACTCGGGGAAATTGGCTGAACAACATCTATTTTAAGCATGTTTGCCCTACAAATAGCATAACGATTTAAAAGAGGGAAGTGAGCAACAATTACATATACATTTTCCTGCTTAAACAGCTTATTTATAACAATTGTCTAAGAATTTTCTAGTGCCGATTAAAGCATACTATTTTGTAATGTGTAATATACATCTAATCCGGCAGCAAATAAACAAATTTGATGTTACACTCTGAAAAAGTCCGGCTCAGATTAGAACCTAACCCGTTAAAATAAGCATTGAATCAAGAGTCGGTAAAATATTTCACTAGATTTGGTTTATTTTGAACAGAAAATGGTTAGATTTGAACCATTTTTTTTATCCTTTTTCGGTTCAATTTGAACCGGACGTTTTTACAATGTAGTAGCACACAGTGTATACCTTTCAATGATCTTTCCACCTTTTGCCCATTAACCGTGATTATTCCCAAGCACCAGTATCATATTTTTCTTGTTTGTTTAATCTTTTGTTTTTTTTTTTTACGTTTCTGTAGAAAATTTAAGCGATGGCTTATAAGATGTCTATTTCCATTTCACCAGAGTCGTTAAATTAACACTTTAAGAATAATGGTGTTAAGCAAAATATAGTTCCCTCACTTTCATGGGCCATTTCTATTAGTTCTAGACACTATTTCAACTTAACAAATCCCTTACAATTTATTATATATAGATATCGAACGCCAAAAGGGTCACGGCATTTTGACGTCAGTTCAGATAATTTGCCCTCTGTCCAGGTATTTTGACGAGTTGTCGGATACTTTGCTTTAGAAATATTGTATTCTAGATTTATATTAGTCTTAAATATATTATGTTCTGCCTTTGTTTGAACGCATCAAAGTATTTCTGAAGTCAAAAGTACTCGAGACGGCGAAATACGTGTGACAGTTTTGGCGAACCCCCTTCGCCAAACGGGTGAAGTAATATGCCATCTCCATAAGTACTTTGCCTTTTCAAGTATTTCGTTGTCTGCAGGTACAGCGATGAATTCATTAGGGAGTAATGAATATGCACGACATTAAAGGACATAACTGGAAAATTTGGCAAAAAATGAACCTAATGTTACAAATTTCCGTATTTTAAGAATGATGTCCTATCATTCATATTGTATGGCAAATTCAGAACCCTGATTGTTCGCTACTTTAGATAATACACTATGATCATATTATCAACAGGATTGTATTAAGGGATGCGTTTGTTAAATTTGTCAATGAAAACATATTCCTAGAATGTAAGAAAAAGAATAGAATAGTAATTGCTTGTAAGTAGTTCTGCAACATTTTGATAAGAAAATAGTTGTCAATATACAGTCTCTATGAAGCTTTTCTTCACTCAAGAGATTAAAGTAAACATAAAAACTCTGGGAATAAATGGAGAGTACTGCAAAAGTTCAGCATATGGCTAATGGTACCTCTAGCAAGATGCCGTAAATGGATAATTAAGATATTTTTTATGAGAAATGGTGTATTCATTGTAAGATTACATGGCCATGGATAACATTAACAATAAAAATGTCTTAAAAAGTTTTCTACCTACAGTTTGTTCATATTTTATGACCGTGAATACTACATAACGACGTTTAAGTGCTGCTGTAGATAGAATGATGTACGATTGGGACAGACATTTTGAAACTACATTTTCGTCATTTTGAGTTGCACAGTTTTACTGTGAATCCGTCCATAAAGTTAACGTAACAGAAATATAATTTTAACAAAGGGAGTAAGTCTTTCCGGTATTTTAGTCATGTTTGCCCTGCAGAGAGCATATATTGTAGCCGAAATTTCACTTCTTTTGTTCCAATGAATTACAGCTGAAGTTCTGCATTATGTTAGTACGACTTTGCACCACGAAGTAAAAAAAAAACGAGATATGCAACCAGGGAGCTGTTTGGGATGGAGAAACAACTCTTGTTCCTCTTTTGAAACTAGGTGTTTTGCCGACACTTAAGTTTCGCATTGTCAGATTCCCGAAATTCCTCTAAAACACAGAGGATTGGGCAGTGAAGACAATAGGTCTTGTCGTCTGCTTCATCCGATAAAGCTCATGGGATAAATTCATCCATTAGTATATCATTACCAGTCGTCGAGGAAAGTAAAATTTATTTCATCTTGTGCCACCAGGTCCCACTTTTTAAAAGAGTGTAATGTATCTCCATGATACTTTTTGAACAGAGATATGTGTTTCGCTATTTCAGGAGCAATCCGGAATCGTTTGGAATGTCATCATCAAAATTTAGACTTCGAATAGTTCAACAAAGGATGTATTCCTTATTTAATGAATAAATTAGAATAATAATGGAATTGTGCACCTTAAGTGTGCATGTACAGTCGTTTTGATATAAAACGGTGAAAACGTTTCACATTTTGGCTGCTGCGCAGATATCTTCAAAGCACTAACTTGACAATGGTCTTTGTTTCAGGATTACTGGTTTTTCAAAGGAGGGCATTCTCATTAAGAAGGAAAGTCAAAAGTGGTTAAACAATAAGAACAAAGAGACCTGTCAATCAAATTTGGGTACCTGAAAAGGATTAAATCATTCTTGAGTACACTTTGTCTGACAGATTTGGTCGATGTTTCTAGATCCCTCACAGCTCCCTGATGCAACAATCACCAAAAATTGTTACTCCGTAAGCAAGCAATTTTAACAATTTTATGATGGACATGAATACTTAATATTTTTGTTGACTGCTAAAAATGTGTACATATTTGTCACAACTTCCAGTGGTTAGGAAGAATTTAACTTGTCAAACATGAGTTAAGAGTATTTTGTGATTGGATTGATTCTTTAATAAACTTCCAAACACTATCCTTCCGAGCTTACCCTGTCAGGCGCAGATCCACGATTTTGAGAAAGGGGGGCGCACATACAGGGGTGGCGCCAGGACGCCCGACAGGTGGGCTGGGCCGGCTGATCCAGGATTTTCAAGGACCTTTTTGCTTTTTTTTTTTTGCTTTTTTGCACTTCAGATCTTGCATACTTGCACTATCCGAATTTTCGAGGACCTTTTTTTTTTTTGCTTTTTTGCAAAATCGTTGATTATCGTTGGTCATCGAAAAAGGGGGGCATGCACCGGGTGCGCCCCCTGTATCCGCGCCTGCCTGTGACGATAATGAAGATTTTGCACTCACACATGAGAAATTGAGACAAGGCTAATTTAAAGCGAATAAGTGTGTTTGTTTTAGAGAACATTTTCATATTTTTTAAATCAATATCAACAGACACGGAATGATAGACAATTCAAAATAAGGCGTACTGTATTTTCCTTATTAAGAAATAAGGATCTCACATGGAGAAATTTAGTAATTCGTTGCACAAAAATAATTTGTCAACCCAAACATTCAAAAATTCAATTGATGCAAAATCCATAATTCTTGTTATTGCTACAGTTTATTTTTCAGATTGAATTGTTTAATATTAATCAAAAGCATTTTCTAAGTGTGCCATGTTGGTGTTTTTTAAACGCAATATTTCCCTTTCACAGATGTTCAGGTGTTACATAATGTCATATGTGTAGAGGCCAATTTTAATAGAGGCCGGGGAGATTTTTAGACTAATTCGTTACAAATACCATATATTGTAACAATTATCACAATTTGTGCCCATTACGTTGCAGCTAAAGTCCATGCCTGTCACACTCTATCTAGTTAAAGTTTCTTTGTTTAGCCTGTGGTAACGTTATTGTGGTGTCTTACACACATGCCCTGGTTAATCCTTATGTGATAATTTAAGTTCAACACAAATCTGGTACTCAACGAAGGTCACTTTACCAGGAAATGCGAATGCTCGTTTCAGATTGAATGATTTGTCAAGTCATGGTGAATTATGACAATGATACCCTACCCCTTCAAAAAATTGTATGGCAAAGGTTCCAGTCACACATATAAAAAACTGTATCAAACTGTGGAAAAATATGGTGGGGTGTGAAGAGTCGTGAAGTTTCTGTCACTTTTGGAATGACAATGTGTGGACTAACTAAACAATTGACACATATTTCTATTCAGTACCTTGCATTGACCATCATTCCACAGCTTGGACATGAGGCGATGTGTGGAAAACCCCAACCACGTTTTGACGCAGGAAACGTGGGACAACGTAGGCGTTAGTAGCTGTTCGAGACTGGTCGCTGAACCTTGTTTCGGATCGCCATCCTGGGCGAAGGTCTGAGGGGAGGGGTGCCCCTCCCTTCTGGAAAAGTTTTTGATATCCGAGGGTCTTTAGATTCAATTTGGTGCATCATTTTGGACACATTTAAGGTAAATACCTTCAAATTTTTGACATTTCTTACAAGAGAGACAAATAAGGGGTTTTCGTATTTGGAACTGGGGCTGACGCATACTTCCGCCCCCTACAAATCTCAATGGGGTTAGCGCCCCAGCCCTTCGTTTCCTACGCGTTTGTGTGGCAAACTGATGTACAGTAGGTAAAGTGTGGAAATATGTGGACAGGTGCTATGCTGAGTAAAGTGTATTCAATAATTTTATTTCTTTCACTGGCTGTGCTGGTCACACTTGCCTTGGTTTGTCACATGTGTCAACTTGGCACAGCTTTTCCCATTTTGACCCAGATTTTCAGGTGTGGAAATCATGCAGGAAAAAGCAGGGAATTGTGTGACGGATTAGTTCTAATACCACTTGTGTCACCACTCATGACCACACTTTCTTCCTTATTTATTTTCATTATGCCCTTCCACATGTAATAACCCTTGTTAACGTGTGGCTTATGCCACACTTTTTTGAAGGAGTATCTCGTGGGACATTTGACCCCGTAATGGCGAACAAACCAGTTATTACAGCAACAATTTCAAAAAAAAAAATATGAAGGCTTCGTGACCCCCAAAACAAAAGGATGGAATCTACTAAGCTTGAAAGGTAATTTGAAAGGTAAACGTCCAATTTTTTGTTTTATGACAGTTCTGTGAGACACTTTCCTGCTAACTTTCGTACGCCTACATTTAGAACAGGCCATACGTTATGTATAAGCATACTTCGCTGTACAGCACTCGCTTTCGGTTGTTGCGGCTAGGCATCGTAGGGAATTGAAGCAGTAAAACATATCGGCCAAGTAATAGGTAAATTTAGGCTAGACTGGAGATGTATAGAGATAGAAGTATTGTCCCATTTAGGTTAAATTATATTCTGGTGTGGGGTGGGATCTTTGTCTAAAGTTACAACGTTTACTCACGAAGGCAAAAATGTACATATTCATCAGAGCTGTTTGATTATTAAAGTTACTGTCCTAATTTTTAGAAGCTGCTGCTCGCTAGGCCTAAATCAGATTATGGTCGGCATATATTTAATTATACAGAATTTTAGTGAACAACGCGAACGAGTTAGACAAATGAGATAGTAATTAAGAGATTTTGGAGTATGCATGCCCTAAGTCTACTTAAAGTGAGCTGAAGTTGGCAGATAAGGATTCTCCGCCTAAAACTTAAAAAAAATGATCTTACAATTAAGTATATTGTTATGTTAATTTGCCTAGGCCTACCCCAGTTTGTTTAAGTCATATATTAGCTTCCAACTAAGCTATCACAAAAGGGGGATCCCCTTCCCCTTATCATGATAATTTTTTTATTCATCCTTTAAGTTGAAACTTATACTAGTTAACATTTTGTTGAACTTTCATTTCCGAAACAGGGCTCACCAGAAATTATATAGCTTTTACTAAAAGGATTTATTATATGGGAGTAAGGTGCCTTGCCAATTTCGGATGCTCCAGGAAACAATTTAGAGTGGAAAAGTCTGTATTGAAATCTTTTGGTTGTCGAATCCTATTCGGATTCCTCATCAGTGAGGTTTTTTCTGCAGTAGCTCTGTTGTATGTGTGTGTTGTACTTACAGTACATACACATTCGATCAAGTACTGTGTTTGTGTCATTCAAGAGTCACGGTTGGTAAAATTCTCACAATAACTGAATGAAGGAATTGAAGGAAAACAGTTTCCAGCAAGTGCACTCAACCAACCAAGACTTTAGAATGATCAACAAACACTTGGTATTTTTGTTCTATAGAGTAGACATACACAGGAGAGATGCAGCTTTCTCAGCAGACTTTAAATTTGCCATAACATTTAATAAGCAGATTAACGTTTCACTTTCAATAAGAGAAGGTTAAATAAATGCAATTACTGAACTAAAATTGTCATAAAATATTGCATTGCCTGTAAAATAACCATAACCCGCCGCTGTTAAGTTCACGATGATCAGAGCCTGTTTTGCCAGCAGTCATGACAACAACCTTGGACAAGGACAGACCTACTAATCCTTGTACGTGGTGTGATGTGATACTGCATATTCTGCAACAGAAGAGCAATGGTCACCGTTGAATGACCTCTTGACTTACTTTACAGTTTTATTATTTGATCAGTGCCATTAACGAGTCTCATATAGAAGTAAGGTTTGGTTCAGTGAGCTGAACATGGCATCACCCTAGTGATGTGTCGTTGGATGCTGTTAAATACATGCAAAGCTACAAGCCTACAAACTTTTGTACACATCAGTGACTATAATTTTGATGTTAAGAGACTGTCATATATGTTACTAAAAGTGTCCTAATATACTTTCAGAGCTTTAGAGTTGAGTATTTTTAAGTATACGAGTAGGTAGCTGTTTGGGAGTGAAGACGTTTAGGACAGGCGTCCTGGAGAAGTGGTGTAAGGAAGGAGTTTCCCTCCCATTTGATTTTGAACATTTTAAGGTCCTCAGATGAAATGATGAAATGTGGTGCAACTTTTTGTGCAAATTTTATGGGAAATACTGTATTTTTACATTTTGTACAAACTAAACAAATAAGGGGTTTTCTTCCTTGAGTTGAGGGGATGGCAACAGAAGCGCTGGCCCCAACCCCATCTCCCCACGCTTGGTAGGCCTATGTTTTAAGTACCTTGTTTTTATTTATGAGAGGAGAGCGAGGCTTAATAAAAAATTTTCATTTCTTTTTTTGCAAAGTTATGTTTTCTGAGTGTCTTTGGGTTCTCAAGCACACTTTCGCCCAGAGTCTATTGTACTCTCACATTTTTGGTTTCGATGATATGAGAATCCCATCCAATCATGATTGGGTTTGTATGTGTGCAAGTGAATGTGCATGTATATATATATATATATATATGTGACTTGTGTTTGTGGCTTTTTTGAGTGTGTACATGATACCAATTAGTAGGGGTATGGATTGTTTTTATATGTAACATATGGATGCCTTATGTATCGTGAATCAAACCTACTGTTTCCTAATCAGATCAAATGTCATCTGGGTCACTGCAGGTCAGACATTGAAAATCTTGTTTGCATGACACCTAAAAATTAAGAATCATGGATAGTGCTGATACTTAGGAGCTGAAAGATATGTTCCGTTAAGTAAAAAACCCGACCATATTCAGTAGTCAAAGGTCATCTGAGTCACAACAGCTAAAAAACCCAAAAGGTTTTTACACGGTACCGGTATAAACATAAAATCATTTGTGGCGCTGGTACTTAGCACACACAGTAACTGATTGATATTCTATAACTGCGCAATAGGTCAAAGGTCAATTTGTGAAAAAAGTTGTCAATGTCATGGACTCATGGCCGCTGCGTGAATAGAAAACCAACGATAGCGAAACTCTAGTCGAACTAGAAACACCTTCTTGCAGTTTAGAATGGAATTCCCCGTCTCTAGAACATTACAACGCTGCAAGAATTTCCTAAGAAAACGAGTTCTGAGAGCTCTCAGACGTAAAAGAAGAATTAGGAGCCCCTGCCCCTGTCCCTGCAATGCGGATGCCGGACTATGCTAAGCCCATTATTACTGAGATCGAATGCGCGAAATCCAAACAATATGATGACTGAACTTCCGAAAATTCCGAACGGTAGGCTAAATTACCAAATCCAACAGGATTTAGAAGGATTAGTAAAGGAGGAAAAAGGACTAACCAGTTGTCCGCCTATAACGGGGTTCGATATCGGGAAGCATTTGTTGGGTGTGGATAACGTTCCTCTCCGTAACAGACTCATCTATGATTACGAGGAAACTGTAGGCCTATTGTTTAGAGATGCCAAGGTGAGTGAGTGGCTGGAAGTGAGATAATGGAAAGGGAAAACCGACCCATGACGAGTGCAAAGCGTGAAGTCCCTTCGGCCGGAGCTTCCAGAGAAACTCTCTGGTGCAATCATCTGAGCCTTACCCTTTTCTGATGAATTTGTTGATCAAAAATTTAGGAAAATTACTTGTTTCCCGCGAGCATCAAAATGTACAAAATGGCAGAAAACGAGGAATAGAATATTCCACGCTTAAAGTCCATGACAAGAGCTCTACTCGCCGATTTAATTATATTCGTTTACAAAACCACATTGCTTGCAATCTGTTATTGGCCGACTGGCAACGCACGCAAACAAGGGTGACATGCTTTGCAGCGAGAGTGATATATGCAACCGGAGTTCGGTACATGCAGCTCACGTACGTAACAACGTAGGCCTATTCGGTATACTATGGTACAAGCAGGGAGTTTGCAACTACATGTAGGTGAAGTCCTACCATGACGTAGTTCAGCTCAGTGGAAGCTTGCAATGCATGCTGTAGTGTTGCGACGTTACTTTGCATTTCACATCGAAAATTTCAAGAAAGCTTCTAAATCTCCATTTTTTTCTCTCCAAATAAAGCTAAGGCATGTGATTGTGTTAGTTGAGCGTGTAAGCCTGAGTTGAGGAATACTTTTACGTCGGGTAATTTTTAACGAATACCGACGACACCTCCAACTAGTACGTACAAAGTGTACGAGGCGCTGGTAGCCGCTGGCTTGTTTTTGCACAGATTGACCTACAGTAATAGTTCAACGCGCATGGGCAATTCATATCTCCGAACTGGCTTATTTACGAGGGGAGCCGATACATTAACGAGGAAAACCTGGTTAAGTTAACCAGAAACAAGGTAGATATTCACTTAACTAGGAATAACTGGTGTAATTAATCAGGAATGTAGTTAAAATAACCGAGGAGCTGCACCAAGGCTTTCTTGTGATTTTACCAGGATTGTAGTGTAAGAAGTTTACCAAGGAATCCTGGAGAAAGCAACCAAGATCGTGTGAGTGCTATATAAACAAGGAGTCTGGCGAAATTTTCACAAGTTTCTTATGAAATTTCACCAGGGTTTTTTTTTTAAAGTGTACGTACTTGTATCACGATATGAAAGAACGGGAAACGTACCAGTCAAAGATGCATTATTTTGCTACGTTAACAGTAAATTTTGTGAACATTCTATCGGAGAATAATTCTGAAAGGATGTGGGTCACTGCAATCTTTGAAATGACCGAAAAAGAAAATAATGACTTGTCACTCAGAACATAGTCGACTGATGCCTAAGAAATTAAACAATCAAGTTATTTGGAAAAGTCCCTCACATTACTCTATTTGTAATACCTCATAAACATGTACTGTTGTTGACCTAACCGTTATTTATTCGTAAAATATATAGCTATGCATTTTTAAGAGGAAGTTGTGTAGTGATAAAAACATTTCATTGGTATTGACGACACAATAAATATTGAAGGTAAATGTTATTAAAAAGGACTTTGCCCATGAACCTGTTTATAAATATAAGAGAGTGAAAAAATTGAACAATGTGTAAATACTGATGGACGTAGATTATCTTACAGTTGAGACGGTCCTTTTGGGAGAACATTTTAGCCATTTTATATTGTTACGTTTCAAAATTAATCCGTCCATACATTCAACATACCAGAATCTGAAAACTTTGCGAAATTAGATACATCTGTCGGCACAGAAGAAATATGATCTTCCTAATAAACAGATGGTGAATGCAAAATCTACACTACACGTAAAAAAATTGGCTTTTTTCTACTTTTTAGGCTGACATTTATCAATGCAAAATTGTCTCAACATAATAAGTGTCTAAATTTATGGCTCACATATTGCAAATATTTAATAGTAAGTGATAAAGTAAGGACATGAAGTGGGGTTCATTGTTAAACCGTTCTCCATTTATACTACAACGTGTATCAACCTGTTACAGTATGAAATAGTTGTCAAACTTTTGAATATCTACTATTCTTGTTGACTGTGGACAACATTTGCATATTTATAACAACTGCCAGTGATTACAAAGAAATTCACCAGTCATGCATGGGCATGCAGCTGTTTTTGTATTTGCTTTCTATATATATTCTTTAATAAATTTTCAAAATTTTTCCCTCATTACTCAAAGTTTATTTTATGACGATGATGAATATTTTGCTGCTATATTTGATAAATTGAAAAAAAAGCTTATGTTACGTAGATGTACACGAAGAACTGCGGTAGCTTAGATGATCAGATCAAATCATACAATCAGGGTTACACAATGTCACAGGTGCATGGTCTAATTTTAAAAAGGATGTCTTCGGCACGTTTGTCCTACAGATAACATATATTGTAGCCAAAATTATCAGATTTTGTGCCCAAAGAGTTGCAGCCAAAGTCCTCAGTGCATTATACTAGTACGACTTTGCATCACGATCATCATTGTTAAAGAACGAGAAACGAAGCCTGCACACACAGATCATTTTACTGCGTAAACGGGTAGTTTTGAACAAATTTGCGAACATAATCTAGCGTCGATTGAAATAAACTGGTATGCAATGTACAATAGAAATGGAAACCGAGCAAAAAAACGAAAATAAGGTTAGTACCATACGATATACATTTAAATGAGGTTCCTTCATCTTTACACACCCTTGATTACAGTATTTGCTTATTGCAGTATTGCATTCACCAAGTGACTTATCAAATATTACCATTGCATCGTCACATTAACATATTAACATTTTAAAGTTCTTATTGTTAATTACATATAGTTTCCTCAATTAAACGAGCTATTTCAATATTAGTAAAAGGCGACATTTTATTCTTCTCAACAATTTAAAAGTAATTGCCTGCAATTTAGAAAGGTTGGACGGGAGAACACCTGTGCTGATATTGTGAATTTTGTTGTTACTTAAATCCCTGGAGAAAATAAAGCAAATATATAGATTACGATAATAGATTATGATATTTTAAGGTCCCTTGCAAATTTCATCTCAACATCATGTTTGCAAAACATCAGAAATATTTTTTTAAGCTTTACGGAACACTTTGTTCTTACTCAGTAGCAGTTTGATAGTATAAATGAATCTCATGGGTCAAATAGTACATTTGTGTACCTTATAGACTTTTTCAATACCCCCCCAAAAAAAAATAAACTAATTCAGTTTATTGCAAAAATGATAAGTAAACTGGTATCTAAGAATAAATTTTACTGGAACTGACTTGCTACACAATTGGAAATCGGCGTAAAACGAAACTTTGCTACAACATCCAGAATTTTCTAACACAGACAAATTGCAGTAAATGTCTAAGTAATGTATTAAATATGTTAAATAGAATTCATAGAAACTAATCATTTTGCTCTAGTTCAGCACGTGTTCGAGTCATTTGTATCTTTGTCGTTAATAACTAGCAGTGTTCGTGAAAAAAGTGTGATGCTGTTCTGTATATAATACTTCCATTACCATGCCTACAGTGTTGATGTAACCGTAATTGTTTCCATGCCACTAAATTACTGTTACTGCAGTGTTGTATCTCCTGACAATTTAAAACATTGTCCTAGCTACCTTTATCTGGGCGGATTTTCTGACTTAATGTATTAGACCTCGAGTCAGTTGGACTTAATGTATTAGACTACAACGCAGTTGACATGTGCAGTGGTTCATGTCTTATCTCAAACTTGGCTTGCAAGTAGTTCTGCAATCTTTTGATTATGAAGTTTTAGGCAATATATTTTCTAGGAAGCTTGTTTTTCCAAGAGATTAAAGTAAACATAACAACTCTTAGGATAAGTGGAGAGTGCTGCAGAAGTGCAGCATATGGCAAATAGTACCTCTAGCACGATGCTAGATAATTAAGGATGTTGTTTATGAGGTAAATTAGGTATTTATTGTAAGATGATATTTGCATGAATAACATTAAGAACAAAAGTGTTTTTAAAAGTATTCTGCCTACAATTTGTTCTTATTTCATGAGCGTTTATACTACTTACCGACGTTTAAATGTTGCGTTAGAAAGAATGACACACGATTGGGACGGACTTTTTGAAACTTAATACTCCTCCTTTTGAGTTGAACAGTTTCACTATGAATCCGTCAAAAAGTTAACCTAACAGAAATATAACTGATCAGCTCAAACTATGAATTGAGGTGTAAGATAATTCCACAGGGTCAGGGGGCAATTTTCGAAAGGGAGTAAGCCTTTCCCGTATTTTAACTGTTACTGTTTATTTAGGTAAATCTTATAGAAAAAACCTGTTTTTTGTACCAGTGTTAATAGGTCATGCATGCATACCATCATTGTCATGTATATATAAAGATAAAGGAAAAGATTATGTATACGTAAGTATACTTGTTACACTATGTTATGAGGCTCTCGACTGTGAAATATATACATGTACACTTCTATTCTTCGTATGACATGGCTGCCGACATAGGCGTACGAGGCGAGGGCAGGGGCAGAATGCTCCCTAAAAATTTCTTAGGTCGAAAATACGCTGAGTAAACGACAAAATTTCGGGTACAGAATAGGTGAAATTCTGGCAGAGATAAAGTAAAAGTGAAAAGATTGCCCGAATTTTCTACTGAGTTCCCGGATTTTTTGATCGAATGCCCCCCACAAAAAAAAAGGTGAAAAATTTTCGCGCGCGTGTAGTGGATTGGTGCTCTATATTATGCACCTGAACTGCAACGAAATTCAGGCAACTTTTTGAGATTCTCAAATTGGAAGAGTCCCGTACGCCTGTGTCTGCCGACAAAGTAAAATATGAATCCACAGTATTCAGTGACAGGATCAGCGTTAATTTACCTTTCTTTTTACAACATGAAGTCACAGGGCACTGACTGATTTTGCAGGGCAAAAATACCTCCACCCCCAATAAATCCTACTGAGTTACGCCCCTGCATACGATATACATTTAAATGAGGTATTTACTTTTTTGCACTCCCTTGAGTACAGTATATGTTTATTGCAGTTGTGCATTCACCCAGTGAGTTATCATATATTACCATTGCATCATCACAGCGACATATTGACATTTTAAGGTTATTACTGTTAATTACATATAGATTCCTCATTTAAATGAGCTATTTTAATATTAATAAAAGGCGTCATTTAATTGTTCTCAACAAAGTAAATTGCTCACAATTCGGAAAGGCTGGACGGGAGAACACCTGTGCCGATTTCCTGAATGTTGTTGTAACTTAAATCCCTGGAGAAATCGAAGCAAATATATTAACTACGATAATAGATTATGATATGTTAAGGTCCCACTCAGTTTCATCTCAACATCATGTTTGCACACATCGGAAATATTTTGTAAGATTTATGGAACACTTTGTGCTTACTAAGTAGTATTTTGATAGTGTAAATAACTGTCTTGAGTCAAAGAGTACGATTGTGTAAGTAAAAGACTTTTTCAATACCTGGAAGAACTAATTGAGTTTATTGCAAAAATAATAAGTAAACTGGTATCTAAGAATAAATTTCAATGAAACTGACTAGCTACTCAAATGGAAATTGACGCAAAACCAAATTTTGCCTTCAACAGACAGAATTTACCAAAACGGATTTTTGAGGTTATTGCAGCCTATCTAAGTACTTATATGAGTTAATTGCCTTCATTATAATGTATTATCAATCACTTTTGCATCATTAAAGTGTTGTAGTATTAACAATTAAAAGATTTTTGCGTTAACAAAATCTATGCAATATAAAAGTCGTTAGAGAAACTAATCATGTCGTTTTAAATCTTAGCACGTGTTCGTGCAAAAAGTATGATCATATTCTGTATATAGTACTTCAATTACCACGTCTATAGTTTTGATCTTACCGTAATTGTTTCCATGCTGCTTATTTCACTATTACTGCAATGCTGTATCTTCTGACAACTCAAAACATTGTCCTTTGTCTATCTGGGCGGATTTTCTGACTTAATGTATTAGACCACGAGTCAGTTGGACTTATTGTATTAGACTACAAAGCAGTTACCATGTGCAGTAGTGCATGTCATCTCAAACAATTGAATAGTGATGGCTTGCAAGTAGTTCTGCAACTTCTGATGAGAAGTTGTTGTCAGTATAGTCGAAGGAAGCTTATTTGCCCAAAGGATTACAGTAAACAACTCTGAGGATAAGTGGAGAGTGCTGCAGAGGTGCAGCATACGGCTTATTGTACCTCTGGCTTGATGCCGTAAAATGGATAATTAAGGATATTGTTTGTGAGAAATTAAGCATGTCCGATCAACTACAAATTTGGTGGATAGGCATCTGGTGGTAAAAATTTTCATGCCTAATCATTGACATCAAAGATCAAATATCCAAGAAGTCAAAGGTAAAAAAATCATGAAATAGCAACAGATAGCTCATAGATAGTGATAAAACATTTAAAATTTAAATGAGATATTTTTAAATAGTACATTCTAATTGCTAAAGGTGGAAACTGAAGTTCAAAACACCTAACAGTGATATTTTGTCATTTTTTTGCTTATGGGTATGTTGAAGAATTTCATTTACAGATAACGTAGATAACATGCCGAAGATGAGATTTGCAACTCCATGGATTGCCTTCAAGTTATTACCTGTTCCCACACCCCACCCCACCTTTACACATCACGGGAAACCTCCCAATGGTTTCGCCCCAGATGTGATTTTCAGGGCCACAGATCTACAAACGAACGCGTCCGCTATATGTACAACCGTTCCCTTACCTAACACCTGTCCTTATTTCAGTGAATAATATCCAGTAGTTAAGCTTGTAGAGAAGTTTCTAATAGTTTCTCTCTACATTGATTTAAACAATTCAAAGTTTTTTCAAAAATGCTGTCTTATTAAAGAGTGGCTGTAAATTCAAAGGCCTAGAAAAAGCTAGAATATGTGAGTCAGTTTTTGCCAAATTTTTCTTCTTGAACTTCTACAGGCCAATGATGCTTTGCTTAGGTAGTGTCACACTTTACTTCTTTGATCCTGAATATCGTCCTGAAAAAGTTAAATGGAAATTGCTCATTAGGGTCAAAGTTGCTTTCCTCTCCATCAAAGAAAGACGTCTGTTTTAACGAGTCATAGGACATTGGTTTCAGGTTAACTGACACTGCAACATTGACATAACACTTCTCATAACGTTAAAAGAGGTATCTGGTCTTCTGATGGAACCAATATGCCCTACACGTTGAGCAGAAATAATGGGATTCACCGACCTTCTTAGGCTACCTGAAAAGTTTTAAAATATGCAGGCGAGACAGGATCCATCCTATTTTTTGTTCCAGATCGGTAAAGATTTTAGGCGATATTCCCTTATTCAGGTGCATTATCGGGCATTGCAAACCTCTACCCCAATCAACGTTTGTAGTGTGTTCCTCTATTCTTCATTTTTGTACTAATTACATAGTTTGGTGATTTTTATATGGCGAATGTGTCTCCCTCCCTTAGTAACTACAGGTTTCCGTCCCACTTATCCAGCCTATGGAATCCAACATTTGAGTTTTTTGACATTACCCAGAGGAACTGAATGAGGGCAATGAGGAAACCAATAAACGCCTCAAGGAATTGGCGATCCAGGGATATTAAGACCATTAAAAGCCTTCTACTATAGTTTAGCTACTGGCACTAAACACGCTTTAACCACTTTAAGGAAAATAAATTCACAATCATATGACTATTCTTGTTTTATTCCAAGCTTACTGTTGTCAATTTGAAAAAAAAAAACGCTAGGGAAGGGGTCGGCTTCTGATCAATGATGGTGTCCAACAAACTAATCACAACAGCACGAAAAGTGAAGGGTATGGAAGCTTTGCTAAAATTCCAACAAAATAGCTAAGAAGTATGTCGTTGAAAGTTTGTTTCCCGTGTAGTGGTGTGGACGGTGCGGTCTTTCAAGTCTGATCTAAAAAGACCCATAGTATAATTAGTACTCAAAAACAAAAGTTTGCCTCATCAGATGCGTAACCAGCAAAGGTTTTGTCTTGATGAGGAATTTGCCTTACGATTTTCTTCCAAATGCTACGTCAATTGATGTCTGGAATGTAGGCTACTGCCAGTTGCACAATAGCTATTATGTCCAAGAGTCTTTAGACTAGAATCGGTCAAAAATCTTAGCGCTTGAATTGAGCAATTTGCGTCCAAGCCAGGACAGGAACTTGAAGAGCTTCTCAACTAAGTAAGTTACAGTGGCAACGAATATTTGTATCTTAGCCGAACTAAAGCTAGTGTAACAGCATTCCAGTGTCAGGGTGGCCCCAGGATTTGCCCGGCACTGAGCCCAAGTTCCTTAACGTGGGTGACACCAACCCGAAAGCCCAATAAAAGACGACAGGTTGACCGATGGCAAAACATTTTGCGTTCAAATCGCCGCTCTTAATTTCAGGGGGGGGGCTCTATTTTGTTGAAAAAATTGGGAAAATGGGTTTTGCAGAAGAAACTGTCATTCTTAAAAGCAAAACCAAGAAATTTGTAGGGTGGACTGGCTGTCGTTAGGGGACTGAATACTTTATTGTACCATTTAAGGTTTTTTGACGAAATCGAAATGTTTCCTCGACCTGCGGCAACCCTTGGAGACGAGGGGGTGTGGCCCCCTCCCTTTGCCTCCTTGCACCACCCATATCCAGGATATTCTATTCAGTTGGTTATTGAAAGTATATACGACAACTGTAAGTGTATCACTAACGAATACACGTAAAAAAGAGGGATGCAAGGGTGAGTGGCAAAAACCCCTTTCGTCCCAGAATTCTCAGTATTTGTACCATGATTTATATTGTATGCAACACTCCAACATGATGTTATAATCAACACATTTACATTTGTTTTTCTGTATATGACAACGTGATCATGGAGTTGACAATGAGTCTTAGTGTACTCCACACATATAAGATCATTAACAGATCATTAAAAACGAATAACTGTGGGCTATACTTTAAAAACCGTTCGTGAAATTTTACGTTTTCATTATGTACACGGCATACCTTACAAACTATCTATGTGATTGACTGTAAATGGAGTTTCGGGATATATCCCCAAATGTTGAAGAGGGGGTCTCCTTTTCTTTGAAAATCGTTTGAAAAATAAGGTGTTCTTACATGCAATCTCGTGCTACCTATGCTACGTTTGAAGCAAAATTTGCGTTCGAAATTTCACATATTTTAGGTCCAAAAAAATCGGCATCAGTGAGGAAGGTTGGCCATGTCCACCCAGATATGTCACTGGTCCAGTCTACTAATAACAGTTTTTGAATCAAAATGTATAATTGGCCTTCTGTTACGTTGCTTTTGACCATTACGTTGCCATTAAAACCACACATTTGGTAGAACCTGACATTTCTATTTTACGTGTGCAGTTTATGTCACTGCAATGTTTTCTCTTGAAATTTTAGCCAAGAGCAATATTGAGAATTTGATCTTCAGCCTTTAATTCCGGGGGACGGTGACCCACAGTTTCCTACCCTAAGGAACCTTCGCACCGTTACTCAAAATACAGCTAGTCAAGCAAGATCTAATTTGCAAGGACATAGTAGGCTGGTTTGTAGGTGGATGAAAAGGATTATGCAGACCCCCATTTGAGCAGAAAATTTGCTGCGTACGGGCAAAAGTCTATGCTACTTAAATTTGCCCCCACCGCCTGGCCTCAAATGCACTAATATTTCGGACGGAAGTGATGCCCAGTGCCCCTCCCAACACCAAGTTAGAAGAAGTCTGTATAAAAAAATATCACCATGAATTTTGGTGAATAACACAGACTTGCTAGCTTCATCTTATGTATGAAATATTTAGACAATCCGAGCATAATCCAATTTCACTTACAAGGATTACATAGTACATACTTATGGGTACCTTAGGCTAAAGAACACTGCCAAAGTCCAGTGCCTGGATGTCCTCACTTCTTATGAAGACTGAATTGTCGGGTAATTATTTGTAACAATGAACACCAACTGACTATAGAGCTACTGAAGTGACGAATGCTTTTGAAGGAGTTATGTCCGTCCAGCTATGTCATTCTTAAAGAGCCTATGAAATGAGAATTAACAGCCACCTGTAAGATTCTTCCAGCCAATCTAACGTCTAAAATAACCTCAATGTTGAAAAATACCGCTCGAGTCAGGAGAAATTACAATAAGAAACTGGCCACTAGCACACCAAATTCCTTCAAAAAAGTACATCGACCTCTGGAATGACGTCATCACAGGAGCACATGCTCCATTATGTATCCTGTGAACACTAGATAACTGGACAGTGTTGCATTCAAAGTCAGTCAATGCAGAGTTAACCACGAGCATTAGATCCCGGTGATTGAATTCTTCAGGTTTTATGTGGGTTTTATTGTACATTTCGACGGAAAATGCCTGATCGCGTGGTGGGAAATTGGAGCAACTATTGTGTTACTTTACAAAAGTTTCCCTACAGATAAAAAAAACGAGGTGACTTTGGGCACGATTTGTTCACGTACGTACGTACTGTAGTTAGTTAGATGCGGTTTTACGGCTCAGTTTCTAATCAATTGGTTTAAGCCGGGCCGGCTACGGCCTTTTTATCCAGTTGTGGCTCACTGGCTTGTTTTCCCTCCCCACTCCATTGCGTATGACCAAGGCATACGTCAAGATACTATGTACAGGGCGACTTTGTCAAGAGGGGACTTTGTAGTAAGAGACTGTGAGGGTGATTTTGCTGTGGGGCGACCTGACTGGCAACCGTTCTTACTAACGTAAAAATGATTACGAGCGATAGGGAAACAAGGCTTCTTTCGGTGGCAGTCTTAAGCAAGATGCGACTTACAACCTTGGAGAATATATGTCAGAATTTTTCGTCGTAATATGCGTTAATTTTTAGCTCACTGTAGTTCCTCTGATGTGTGAAACTATAAAAAGTGTGAAACTATAACCAGTTACGGTGCAAAACCTTACCAGGCTATA
>WURT03197094.1:0-18951 GCA_009936505.3 Holothuria glaberrima
AGATGGTCACTGATTGGTGATTGGGCTAGTATTTACAGGAAGGACTTTAATCTCTGGGATGAGATAGTGTTCTAAGAGTAATCTCATATATGCAGGAACTTTCCAATCATTTTTGATAGGTGAAAAGAATTCTTGACAAACTTTGAAGAGAAGTGTAAGAGGCAGACTTGCACTGAGTAAACACTCTGGGTCATGTAGGTATTTGAAATTTTCCCTTAGTACTAATAATTGGTAGGTAATGTTACTTTTCTGATATATTTGAATGAACTTGCCTGAATTCTTAAGCTGTTACACCCATGCTAAATCTCATTTGTCAGAACCCCAGATTACCAAAGGCCATTGTGTGATGGTATATATTAAACTTGCAGTCTGGTGGTGATTGACCATGAGTAGACCAGTATAACCCATTGCAAGTCCTGTAATAGTTCCAGATTCAACTTTAGCAAAGTACAAATATTTCAACAAAAGGTCATGTTGGTGTTTACATATCATGGGTCTGTTGGTCCATGGTATGTAGGATGGCTCGTGAACTGGAACCACAGTCTTAAATACATGGACACAGGATCACGTGATTAATATGGTCGCCACCGTTCAAACCGCAGGACTACTACAATTTGCCCAATTTGACGATGAATCTGCAGCATTTCGGACAAAATACAAACATCAGTGGAAGAACAATGTCACAATCCTTCATTCTTTTTGCTGAATTTGACCTGAGCTTGCATCCTTTCTAAAATATTACAAGTTTCTTATACAATCTGTCAATACTGTGCCACTGGAGCAAGTCCAAACTTTTACACACACGAGAATACAGGCGGCCATCTTGGTACGCTTTTTTTTCCACGGACGGTGGTGACAACTTACGCGTTGGATGTCAGCACATGTTGCCGTACATTAGTGTTAGCCTAGCCTATATGCTCTGTCCATATATATATAAGAAGTAAGAAGTCCGTGACTGGAACACATTTTCCTGTTGTAGCAAAGTTTACAACAAATTGTTATCATACTCTTGACTAAAAATATGCTAAAATGTGGTACACCTGTCTTCTTTTCCCAAACTGCAACCCACCCTTCCCCCTCCTGATGATTTGCTTGCATTTTCTTAGCATCCACTACATTAGAATCATGGTAAATGCAAATGGCATTAACATTACCTTTAAAAGTTTGTGAGTTTCATATCCTTGAGTATGCAAATAAATTCACTTACAGAAAAATGAGAACTCACACCTTATCAATCATTTTTCAAATGGTTTTATTGTTAAACTTCATTGAAAATAGTGTATAATACCCTGTAAGCATTGTTTGAACTGAAGAATGCATTAAACAACATTGTAGAAGAATCTCGGTATTAGAGGTGACATGATCACATTCAAGAGGGGCATCTCTCATTTATTTAATTGCACACTGATAATGCTTACACCCTAGATGTAATATTTTCTGTCACCTTGGTGCTTGCTTTCGTACCTTCCGAGAGGTTTTGCCCTCCTAAAAGTTAAAGCTGATTTACTGCCTGTACCACACTAAATGGTATGCAGGATGAATGCTCAGATTATATTAGTATTCTCTCAGCAGAACTGCCAAGGGCAATTAAACTACATACCTTTGTCTTCAAGACAATTTTGGATGAATGGCTGGAAATATACTAAGTAGGGAAAAGTTAACTACCTGGCATGGGAAAATTGATTCTCTCAGATTGTAAAGCAGTTAGTGAGAGGTCAGCCCCTCTACAAACTTTTCATGATGGCTCAAACAATTGGAAAGTTGTGATTTATCACCACTTGACTATTGTCAAGTTCAAAGGTAACTATTGTATAGCATCAACCAAGCCAGTCTCAAGTAAAGTACAATCACAGACTATAGTATCAGATTTAAAAGCTGTATAAACACAATAAGTAGGATAAAGTACAATGATGTGAAGTTTCTCTGCTGTCCAATCAATAAGTCCCACAGTGATTGTTACAAATCTTACATTTCTGTACATTTCATTGCTGGTAACAAAAATATGATATTGTAATGACTGAATACATGTCCAGAATTATTTTAGAATGCACAACATTATTGTAATTGTCTTTCTATAATGGATATACTCACTACCAAATGGAAATTTAAATCAGAAGAAAATGTAGTGCAGGAAACATCCACACAAAGGGTATAAGCAAAACAAATGAATTGATTGGTCAATTGGAAAAATCAAAAGTTTACATAAACTGTGATAGTGATGGGGTTAAAATGTGTAAACATGTGGTACTATGTTGGAAGCATTTGCATTCCTGCATTTTGCTTCAAAGCATGCTCAAACATTTCAAACAGCATTTGAAAAGAGTTTTATAGAGAGAGTTTAACGGGACTTTGATCAGGCAAAACAATTACCAAAACATACGAACAAAAGGAATACAATTTTGATAAGTAATTGTTCTTTTGTGTTGAAGTACTCGTCCATCTTATTTGGAATTTGATAGCTGTTGTTATCATTAGAAAGAGTAAGACACTGAACAATGTCATTTGCAGTTTGATAAATATTGTTCTTTGGAGTATAAAACAGCATAAAATAAAAATGAATGTTGAACACAGAATGATTTTTTGAATAGATCTATTTGTTTGACTGTATCAGTGTCTGAGTTTATTCGTCCAGTCAAAGGATTTGCTGTGGCATAGCTTGGGCTCTGATGCTGATATGATGTTGATGATATTGATTTCTTTCAATGATTTCAAGGGAATAAAGATAATGCATATACATGATCTGATTTACATATATTTTTCTCTCTTACTGTTCTTTGGTCTTAGACAATAAATCTGGAAGGTTTGTAATCTCAAAATCAAGTAACATCTGTCCATAGCATTTACCCTGTGAAAGAAAAAAAGGAAATTAAAATATTAATAACAGCATCAAGTCAACTCAACAACATATTTTTCAATAACTTCAATGTGGCATTTTATGCAATTGCTTTATGAAGAAAAATTGGATGAAGTCAGAATTTTAAGCAATTTTGTTATCAAGTCACATAATGTCAAGTCATGAGTCACCTTGAGTTTCAGGGTGTCGAGTCTCCAGTGAAGCCACACTTAATTGGGAAGTCATGAGTCACCTCTAGTTTGAGGGTGTTGAGTCTCCAGTGAAGCCACACTTAATGTCAAGCCATGAGTCTCCTCTAGTTCAAGGGTGTCCAGTCTCCATTGAAGCCACACTTAAAGGCATTTTCCAGTGGCATTTCACAAGGTTCTCATGTAAAAGAGAAAAATTTTTCAATTCATACCCTCCAAACCCCATAGCAATACTTTTTCCTAACTTGAGATATCTCATATAAAGAGTGCTTATTTTTGTCAAAAAATACCTCCAGTTCTCATCAAGGACACAGATTGTTATGTAAAGTGGGCACATTGCCTCAGACTTCTTTTGTTTTTCTTTGTAATTGACTGTCCTGTTTGTCCTTGAAATTTGATACTGTTGGAATGTTTGAATATGTTTCCATGTAGATTTAGCACAATTCTGCACCATATGTAGGGCATAACAAACAAAATTGCTAAATATTCCCTGCAGTGGCATTAACATCATAAAGAAATTCAATTCTATGTCAAATTAATGTTCCGCGATGACATCACAGGTTTCCCATAATGCACTTCATCTTGAGAAAACATTGCAGTTCTTTGAAAACTTTCATCTTACAAATGCTGCAAGCTATTAAGATGCAGTTTTCAACTCCTAATAGAGAATAATTTTCCCTTTAATGTCAAGTCATGAGTCACCTCTAGTTTGAGGGTGTAGAGTCTCCAGTGAAGCCACACTTAATGTCAAGTCATGAGTCACCTTTAGTTCCAAGGGTGTTGAGTCTCCAGTGAAGCCAAGTCTTCAACATTTCGAGTTGAGGAGTCTTGTTGAGTCTTCCCTATGCTCAGGTTGAATCATTTTGAGTCTTTAGAAAGGTTCTAGTCACCTTGAATTCCAATGAATTTCAGCAGAGTCATTCTGAGTCACCTGATCTCCTAATCCAGTAGCCTTGATTCTCTGATTTTGTAAGTTGGGTCAGTTTCAATTCTACATCAGGTGCTTTTAACTTAAATGGCACCAGTGTTTACACTAGGATTTTGAGAACAGAAAAAAAATCTTCCACTTTTATTTGGGGAGGTGGAGTTTTAAAACATGGGCTAATGTGTAATATTTCAGCTGTTTTATGGCTAATGCAAACATCTAACCTTAACCTTACCACTTAACCTAGCCTTACCTCCTATGTACCCCCAATCCCAGGGCCCACAAACCCCCTAGTACATCCTGGTGTGCATGAGAGACACAAGCATGACAAGCTATATACAGTAGTCAAGTACCAAAGCAAAGGCCTATCTTGCACTAAATAAATCACATTCATAGTTCATCTATATGGTCTCATTAGACTATGATGTATATACTTTAACTAAAACAAGGAAATGTACATCAACAAGACAATTGTGAGTACAAGTATTCATGCTAAGATAGGCCCAACTTTTTACCAGTGAAAGCGCCATTAGTATGACCTGCCACAGATAGACTCCCTATGCACAGTGCATGTGAGGGGAGCACCTCTATGACTTGACAACATGCACACTCAATATCAGTGGTTTTAATATCATAAAATCCTACAACTGGAAGGAGATATCACTCCCTTCCTGGCTCTGGTAGACTCCAGCAAAGTGCAAGGCATGCTTGTGTCATATTACTGAACACCAAAGATTAGTGTTAGTTGCAACCCTAGTGTTGCAACTGCAATTGTGAACGGTAAACTTAAAAGAAGACAATAGGCCTACTATTTGATTATGTAATCTACCATGATATCACAGCTGTTTTTGGAAGTCTGCCCTCTGATTCCTTCATCCTGCTCTATGGTTTGTTTGCACATGTGAGGTCCTGTAGGCTTCTTCAATGTTCAAGGCCTTTAACCTGTATGTATATATTAAGTACTGCAATTGTGTTTGACAGAGTTAAAGAAATTGTAGTTTCTGTTTTTAGAACCATTTTTTTCCTGTAGGAGAGTGACATGTGTCACATACTGTACCTGAAGACTCCAGTCCATTTGAGTTATTGAGGGTAAAGACTTAAGTTGAGTATGTCTCTAAACTCCAAGGCTTAAAGACACAAGTTTTTGGTACTTTATTAAATGCTGACTTGAGTCAAGTCAAGTCTTTGTCAAGTGATGACTCAGGGTCAAGTCAAGTCTTTGTCAAGTGATGACTCACGGTCAAGTCAAGTCTTTGTCAAGTGATGACTTGGGGTCTAGTCTCATGAGTTGGGTACTTATCTCTTTCTCTTTGTGATAAAACATAAGGCCTGTGTTCCTTGTTGATGTCACATAAAGGACCTACATAGCAGATGTTCCACTTTACTTTTCACTGATTTTCACATCTGAAATATCGTTACTACAAGAATTATCAGCATTTGGCATCACTGCACTGGAACTGTTTTTGGAGATACTGCCCAACCTAGCCTGAAAGCCTACAAGCGTGTCAAGAAGACTTTTGCAAAACTGGTGACACTTTGTGAAACTGAAATGTTTCATGGTAGATTTCCAAGGTCAGCAGGTCAGCATTTGGAATTTGTATGAAAGTTTTTTTCTTTTTTTTGCTGAGTATCATTTTGGAAGGGGTCATTTTACCCAGTGGAAAGTTAGCTACAAATTAATTTTGTCCATTTAAAGAAAGTGCTTACTTCAAATCATTGAAACCTTTGTACTTTTGGTAGCATAGGTGAAGTATATGTGGCTAAAACCTAATTCTGTACAATATACCTAGCACTGCACTGTTGTAAATAAGATGTGAACATTTAAATATATTAGGGACTAGCAGGAGGTTGGAACTATAATGCGCCTTGACATTATGAATATTTTATGGCTGTCCAATGGACAATCTTTCTGCCACTTATTGTTGTCTAAAAGTAACTTTATTTGTCCAAAAGAAAATTTTCAAGTTGCCCTGGATGTCATCTGTTTTCCTTTGGTTGAAACTTGGCAATCCATCAGACACCATCTAAGGTTACTTTTGGTTCTGAGTAAAACTTATGGTAATCACAGCAATGCAGATGACTGATAAAACTGAGATCTATTTAGGGAACACCAAAGGTTCATTAGATGGAAAATTTGCTAGACCTAAGATTCCCTTGAACAAAAATCTACTTTGTGTTAAAAGTAGGGTTAGGATTACAATTAGATGCAGACTAATGTTTCAGATTAGGCTTAGGGTTACCTTGGGTAGGATTAGGGTGTGGATAAGAATTATGGTTATGGTTAGAATCATAGGCATAGGAAGCAGGGAGGGGGAGGGGGGGGCTGGAGCATGCTGGGGGCTAAATCCCCCTGGTCAAAAATGTGGGGGTGGAACTATGCTTTCCCCAGATCCAAGGAAGAAAACCCCTTATTTGTCTCTCCTGTAAGAAATGTCAAAAATTTGCAGTAATTTATCTTAAAATTTGTCCAAAATGATGCACCAAATTGCATCTAAGGACCCTCAAATATCCAAATATTTTCCACCCCATCCCCTTATACCCCTCCCCCTGGACGGCAATCCAAAACAAGGTTCATCCCCCCTCTCCCTGTCTCAAACAGATTCCTATGCCTATAGTAAGGATTAAGTTAGAACAAGAATCTTTAGTCCAGTGAATCTTTGATCTAGCACACCTTTGATCTAGTGAACCCTGCCCCCTGTTTAATGTCATCCAGGGAAAGTGAACCACATGCACCTCCCCTCATATACTCCCCTCCCAAAAAAATGCACCGCCTTTGTAAAAGTTTGCCCAACTCTGACATAGTTTGTTCAGGAAAGGAACAGGTTTTTAATACAGGAAATAACACTACTAATAGATTACCTGTGGATCTGCTCTCATGGATGCTACCCCGCCACCACCAAGAGATTTCTTGAGTACAAAGTTGAGAGCGTTTATGCCAGGAAGATCATATCTGAGTAGAAAAGAACATGGATACAGTCAGAGATGAGACTACATTACTTTCTACATCAAAGTACCTTAGAAACATAGCAGCCAAAATGGTTTAATCTCACTTGATATCACCTTACTGTGCTTAAAATCAAATTTAACCATGTCATCACAAACCACTGACATATTTACAACTGAAATATTGCTATCAACTCTCATGGAACATCATCTATCCCCTCTGTTTCCCTTCCCCCTACTCCTCCCCTACCCCACTCCTCCCCTTCCCCATATCTCCAGGCACTACCACTGTTACCATTGCAAGGAAAAAAGTCATTCACTGCAGATCAGGACAGTTCAGACTAGCTGCTCAGAAAAAAAAAATTAGATAGTGATGTCAAGCAAAAACTTCCTATTTTGCCACAGCCTCATCAGCTCCCCTCTACCCACACATGAACTTTCTCCTGTTCTGGCATCCTTTCATGTTTCCAAATATTTACTGGTGGCCCCAAATGGACTTAAATCTGAAGACCTGGGTCCAGTTTTGCAAAGATTTAGGCTCGACATTAAGTTTGATTTACAAAGGCCTGTTACATGGTAAATAAAAACTCAAGATCAAGTGCAACTCTATGTGTTTGGCTTGCCTAGAAGTTTACCTGGCCACAAGTTTCTCTCCAGGCTCTGATCCATCAAACACTTGTTGAAAGTATCCCTGAACAGCTTCTTCTGTGAGGGCGTGCTTCAAATATGGTAAGAAAGACGGATGCCTAGCAATAACACCTGTGAAAGTGAAAGTGAAGAATACTCTCCAAGAGTCCTATAAGAGAAATAAGGTCAGAACGCACTGACAAGCATGGTGGAAAAAGACCAAAAGATTTCACATTATTGATGGCTGTAAAAGCTTGCTTGATTATAATTTGGATAAAAATTTTGCTCCTATCCATCCCAAATGATCCAAAAAGGCTCTTCCCACACCAACACCTCAGCCTTAAAATTTAACAATTATGCCCACTAACCATGAAATGTGGTGGCAACATTCCTATACTTGGAAGTATGAATGGATCCAAGAGCCCCACCCCCCTTCCTTCCTCTGGTGACATCAAATTTTGCTGGGCAAAAGGGGAAGAAGAAGAGTTAAACAGTATCTTATAGCAGGGAAGACACATTTTTTACTGAGTAGATACTACCATGGTGCCTAGCAGCTACGTTGTATATTCCCAAAATGGTCACTGAATAGGTATTGGTCATTTTCTTCACAGGAAATCTGACAGAATGGGTGAGGGGTGGTGGGAGAAAGGGTGAGGGGGGACCTGGTAGTGGGAACATAGCTATTTACAAACTCTTCAGTGATACCCCTGCTCTATGGAAACAGTTTTGTCAATCTCTTTGTGCAGTCCCCCTCTCCACTTGAATATAGAGTAATGTTGCTATACTTCATAATCAGGCAACTGCTGGACTCCTAACATTCCGGCAAAAATTTTCACTTTGAACACACTCACACTATTTTTACAGATGTACCCAATTGATTGTTATTCATAACTGCTATGAGGATGCCATGAACACTCTGGCTCACTCATGCTCACTCTGGCATAGGGTCGTCAATGAGCCAAATGGCTTCCTGACCCTCAAACGTTAAACTTGTGAACACCAACAAGCAAATTTACTTTAAATGCTTCAAACCTTCATTTCTGCAAACACTTACAAAAATTACAAGACAATGTTTGATCAATTTAATTACCAATGTTTGAAGAATTAGCCTTATCTCCACTTCTTGTGTAGGCAAGCTGGCCGACTGTGTATGTCTCACCCCCAGTTTCTAGCTGTGTTTCTGGGGCCTGCTGCTGTGGGGGTGGTGATTGTTCTTGTTCTCCCTCTAGGAAAGGGACCTCTACTTTTTCTGTCACACCATCCATATGAACTTCAATCTGTGAAAATGAAGTATTTTTCATTTTCATGGCACATGTTTTAAGCAAATTTCAGTTCCAAAATATTTGTCTCATAGTCTGGTGCATGTTTTGTGAACTATATGAGTTACCTGTCTAAAAATGATAAAAATAAAAAAAAAAAAAAAAAAAAAAAAAAAATGCTCAAAGTCTCTTTACTTTTGGATGCACACAGTTGCACAAGATATAAAAGAAAAGGTTGCAAGAAATGTGAAGCACAAACAATACTTACATTAACTTTTTCTTTTGGGTACAAAAATGAAAACAGTTTCAAAACTGGAGATCTACAGAAAGATAAATGTATTCATTAGTTATGAAAATTCATCAAGAAATAGAGTGATAAAAAGCTATTCTGACTTGGAAGAATTGGTATTAAGTGTTGTGCAGAGGATTAAATTAAATCTGTTATTTGCCAAAAAAATTAATGGAGAGCAAAATGTTTATTGACAGAAAATGATCATTTGGTTTACATTTTGTATCACAAAGGAAATACAATTTTCATGTGAAAGGACAATTAACCTTATTTTGCCGAAAGTTCTGCTCTTCTTTAAGAATACAAAAAATGTGAACAGTATCAAACTGAAACTGATTTTGCAGCCACATACAAACTTAACAATGAAAAATTAAGTGAATTAATGCAATCCCTTTTAATACCATATCCCTGTACATATGCCAATACAAAAAGAAGTTACTGCCAATCTTAATACAGCATAGATTGCCTTTTGCACAAGATTACTAGTTAGAGGGATACTTGAAAACTGGCTTATAAAAAGTTTGTGCATGATTAACATATTCTATCTTCGGAGGATGGGGAAAAAGAGGAAATATCTCAACAGACCTGCAACTGAAAAACATATTCCTGCTAACATTTTGGGTTGGCTTGACTGTGGTAATTCTCTTTTGTTTGGCATAGCTATCTGACACTTATGGAGATCGCAAAGAATCCAGAACACGGTTGCTTGTCTAGCCCATAGGGGGAACAGGTTAAGTCCTATCACTTCATATTGAAAAGTCTACACTGGCTACCAATCAGACTCAGTGTATCCACTACAAGATCCTCATTCTACTTTTTGGGCCATTAAAACTGGTACCTCACCTACCTCAATGCTCCATCAGCAAGCTAATGTTAGACCAAAAATGTTTGCAACAATCAATTTCAGCTTCAGGTTCCAAAGTTACAGGCAAAATTTTTTGGTAACCATTCTTCACTGACTGCTGCACCCTGTATGGAACTCCCTCCAGCGCCCTTGAACTTAGATCTTTGGAATTCATTGTCAATCCAAGCATAATCTTAAAAACTTTTCTTTTCTCTTAAATCACTTAATTTTTGCACCTTTCAGCACTCACAAAGCACATTGAATAACTCTTGTTGAAGTCTGCACTACATCCAGCCAATTATAAAAATTGATTGAACTTGAAATAATAAGTTGCAGGGCTGACAGGCCCATAGCCAGACAAGGTACTGAAAGGGGGCAAAATGGCTTGAGGGGATTTTTCAGGGGGGCAGATGTGTAAAAATTTATTAAGTCAATGGCAACTTGAAACTTCTCGAGGGATGCAAAAAGAGCTTTTCAGGGGGGCTTTTCCTCCCTTGCCCCCCTCCCCTGGCTACTGGCCTGCACTGTGATGATTCAGTGAAGAGAAACTCAAAATAACAGATAAGTAACACAATGGGATGATGAAAAGTTGCCTACTGAAGAGCGTATAGGTCTCAGCAATTTAAATATTGAAAATTACTCTCACATCTTTGGTCTTCCTCCTCCTGGTCCAGTGGTCCCTGGAGCTAAAGTGAGGGGTAAAAATAACTGAAATATATTAATACAGATATAATATTGAACAGCTTGAGCAGAACAGTCTCAAAAAGGGCTTAATAAACAAAAAATATCACTCTATGATCAATATATGCTCTATGGGTCAATTTTTTTACTATGCCAGTTATCTGTGTAAATTTTGAACTATGCAATCAATTATATGGGAGGAAAGTGCTGCTCAAATGAAAAGTTGAATCACCCAACCAGAAGGAAATAAATCTCGCCAGGTGAAGTGGCTATTGTGTTTAACTTCATAGAAGAATGCAGTGACACTACTTCCATTGTGATGGTCACTGGACATTTCCCAAGTAGCTTCGTGGGTAAATGTACACACAATACTCTTTTGTGTCTTCCTTTAATAATCCAATGTACCCACTGTATGCTTGCTATGGCAGGGATTATATCCTGAAAGTAACTAAAGGTGTTTTCCCATCTGGTATTTTCATGTTCTTATCAGATAGGGAAGCCAAGACAACTTTAATACATCTAGTGTGATGTGAAGCAAATTCATGGTCAAACTTAATTTACAAGAGCCCTTCTTGTGAAGAGGACTTTGCTATTCAATCCAAAGTCATTTATTTAAATACATATCACATTTAATTTGGTCATATCAAGCTCCTTCTACCATACACTGTATCCCTGTCTACTATCGTCATGAACCAAAAAGGGGCACACCTTTAAACCACTGAGTGGCAGAGCAATTTCAAGATACATAGAACGGGGAAGATAAGTGGGAGACCACAATGGTACAGGGCTGAAGAGGTGTGAATAAGGGTCAATTACAGGGTCATTCAGATAATGGGACTGGTAAACAGTTTGTATAAAACAACTAAGAGAAGCATAACAAAATTTGACAAAAAAATTAAAAGACTAGCACATTACCTCACCCCAACCATAATTGTCTTGGCATAATGAATGAGTTAGTTAGTTAGATGGGGTTTTATGCCTCAACTTATAACCTCTTGGTTTAATCTAGCAGTGCCTACTGCCTTTTTTCCAGTTGTGGGGCACTGGAATTTTTCCCTTACTCCATTGCTTATGAGCAAATCAGAAGGCCGGTCAGCTGCAGTGGCCTTTAAAAACAGGCACAAAGATTCTTCCCTACAAGGTGCAGGGAAAGTAATATAAGCCAACAGCCCCATTTGAAAGATATCATGTTTGAAGTATGGGGGCTTATTACATGAAAACAGTGGAGAACTTGTACCTGTTTTGCACCCTACAGCCTTCCACTGTGTCATTATGAAAATTTTCCCCATACCAAAACGTGGACCTGATACCTCACTTTTCCTGCCATTGCTAAAAGTGCTGCATCACAACTCCTAACCTGACTTCCTGTGTTCACACCTTTGCCTTGCTTCCTTGTTGCCCTCTGCAGACTGCATCAGTGCTCACTAATCTGCTTGTGTCTATTGTATGAGACTGAAGCCTTTGTGTAGGCCCTACTCAAGTTTACATACAAGAGTAACTAGTTGATATTAAAGTTAATCCTCTGAGGGGAAATGAGGACGGCTGGAGGAATAAACATCAGGTGTGACAGATTAACAGTTAGCTGACCATTCTGGTATGGCATTTGTCCTCATGTAATAGCCTACACAGTATGTAGTGAGTGCACAAAATGGCATCACTGACTTAAATTGATTTGTCACTTAGTGTATACATCTGTGCCTTGCTTATTCCACCAACAGGGCAGCTGTTTTTGCATGACCACCACATACATGATGTAGAATGAGCCAAGTCATATAATAAGGTGAACCTACCCATGCCAGTCCCTGCAGGAGCTAGTTCTCTGGCAAGCAACCCCACCCCTCTTTTATCCTGGTGTTCCGCACTGATCAGTGCGACTACTTCCCTGGTCTCTGTGTTACGGGCATTGGACCCATACATTGACTCTGAGCCGAGCATCTGAAAGAGAGCAAAGTAGAATACAATGATGAGATGAAATACATCACATCTTAATTTACTATACAGCAGTCATAATAGGAATCATAATTTTAAGAACAGACCAAATGGCTTGGCATTATGGCAGAACTCCCATTCCCAATTTTCTGAAAGCATTCCATTGACTTTTAAGAAGATTGCATAATCGCATTTTCAAAATTCTCACCTAGCAATGGGGAAATAATGTACTTACAAACATTGGAAGATAGTATACACTGTAGTCTTGTTTATAAAGACTATAGCTCATTTTGCATCCACAACACATCAGGTGTGAAGTATCCCTACCAGTGCACCCTCTTTATCTATTCTACTGAATTCTCCACTACTGAACTCTCTTGGGAGTTCAATAGTAAACTGTAGAGGATGTGCTTTGCTGTATGCTTCACATCCGATGTGTGGTCGATGCAAATGAACTAGGGTCTTTAACATGACTGACACTGGAGCTGTATAAAACCCACAAATTCTTCAGAAGGGAAGAAGCTACTCCCTCCCCCCTTTAGACCCTTACTCCAGGTTTTCCCCCTCACATTCAGACATCAAATCCAAGTTGCTACTAGTAACATAACCTGTAACGAGTAATGTCTGTCTGTTATATGTCTCTGAGCTACTGTATGTATTGAACAGTGGTAGGTTCCATAAAATTGATATCAGTAAAATTTCCCAGTAATACCCTGAAAACTGAAGTAAAATAATGCCGAAACTAGACCACAATGCTTACTTGTACATGAGTTCTCGTAAAGTCCTCCATGCCGAGAAACTTCAACATTCTTCGCACCCTAAACAGAAATAAAGGAATCGGATTCATAAATGTCACTTTGATGTTGTACATTAGGGTTGATGAAGAGAAATGCACTGTTCAAAGCATTTCCATGCATGTGAGAGTAATCTGTATAATGTGACTATTATAAATCTGAAACTAAGCTCAATGAAAAATATAAAAAATTTTTCACTGATGTTCATTTTAAGAGCACATACAGCTACATAACTAAACTCTTTTGGGATGTTTTAAAGTAAGGTAAAGGTTCTGTAACTGCATAAACTGTAACCTGTGAGCACTCAAAGGAACACTGCTAACAAAGGATATACCAAAAAGCGATTATGAAGATTTCCCCCATAATACTTTTGAAAGGGTAACTTTCACTGGATACAGTTTTAGTTGTTTTGAAAAATGATACACCACTTTTGACTGATGCAAACACTTGCTGATTTATCACTGCAGCCGGACAACATCTAAATGAGTAAACTTATACTAAGCTTGACACACTGTTGAGAGTTTTTGATGGTAGCATTTGGCAAACCATAATATCTGACCACTCTCTTACTTATAAAACTGAGGATGGCACTTTTTGTTTGACACTGGGAAATGGCATATAGATCAGTCACAATAATATGTATGTAAATGTTTGTAATAAATATATGTGTATGTGAACCTACAAGTACACCTACCCAGGGTTTATGTGTCTACCTATATATCATAGCTCTTATGCTTCTTAAGCTCTTCAATCACTAAGTGATAATGAAGTCACCTTCTAAAAAAATATTACATCTGCTACCAAATGTTGGAAGGGGATGGGGGAACAATATTCCATCCCACTTGACCAGATTATTCTGATAACTATATTTTCCTATTCCCCTCCCCTTTTCCATAGAAACAATCTTGATACCACCCAAATTTTGCAAAAATTTCTGAGAAGTACTGTTCCCCATTCAAGAAATGAAACAAGAACTAGACACACATGGAGGCACACTCAATACTCTTGACAAAAGTTAGACTAAACAATCTCTGCAATGACTAAGCACTTTGGTGGTTATGTAAAGTATCAAGGAGTCATTCATTTACCTTTTCAGGACGTTTTCTGCTGTTTTCCTACCCTTTTCTGCAGCTCTAGGCCCACCAATAACTACAAGGAATACAATTTTATTGCCATCCGGATATGTAGCTGTTACCTATGGGTGGCAGTGCAGAGGATACAAAGCTCTAATTAAACAAATATTTGCATGAAAGATACTGAGCACCTTACTTACTTTATAAAACATCTCAATGCAACATAAAAGCAGGTTAAATATTTAAATGTATAAAGTCTGAGGTATGTAGTGTCGGACATTTTTGGATTCCTTAGAGAGAAGCTCCTGAGTCTAAGTACTAACAACATTTTGCAAAATGGTGGTAGCAGTGTCATCATAGACTCTAGCTGGAACACTCTTCATCTTACAGTTAAAGGGAAAAGGCAGTCCCCCCCCCCCCCAATTTGAATTTGTGTACCTTGTAATCCTAATTCAAAATGGTTCCTATCAATCATGTGACAATAGTTTTGCTACCTTTCTGTTAAATTCATTCAGCATAACTCCTTCTGGTTTACCTTTAATATTCAATGTTTTATACAGAAACATAATGAAAAATATTTGTGTGCTAAATAAGAGGAGGTCTGTAAGATTTAGCAGATTTTTGAAAATAAACTTGGGGTGACTGCTTTCTCCCTTTAAACATTACCAAAGGATACAAAAAGTGGATGAAGAATTACCTTCACGATGCTAACACTAATCTAAGACTTTGCTGTCTTGATCTGATAATTTTACGTCATTAAGCCTTCATTTAGGATTACACAATAAGTACAAAACACTCTTTGATAGAAGGAATGCAGTACTCTTGAAACAATTTGCAGCCAATTTTTTAATTTATAATTCATCTACATTCTTTAACAAATCAAAGCAGTTATAATTCAGTCGTCAGATATCATTTCCAGTAGCAAAGAGTCACTGCTGTACAACATTATGCATACACAGAATCTCATACCAAATGATCAACTTGATATAAAAAGTGTGAGTTTGTATAAAACAAGGCTTAAAAATGGAAGTTCCACAGTGTATTATAAACAAACCTTATACTTTGTAGGAGGAGGCCTACCCTTGGCACCAGTCACTAGTATACCATCCTCTTGAGTTGTACGGTCTGAGATAACACGAAAATCATCACAATGAAAATATGCCACAAGATTTTAAATTTCGAAAATAATGAAGTGTTTTAAACCAGCTATGTCACTCCATTCTACCATTGAGGTATTACACATGCCGCTAATTTCCCCATTACTGTTAAGTTGCACCTTCTGAAAACTCAAAAACCCGCCGTGTGGCTGTCTGGGTGTGTTTTTTGACTTTGTTTATTAGAGCAGGAGTCATCCTCTCACACCTAGCTCTCTCCACTGAAAAGGTTGTGCAGTGGTGCATGTTTAATCTCAAACAATAGTCTCTGTAGTGCACCTTGCAAGCCAAGTAGTTTTATACTGGTCGATACCAGAGTTGTGGTTAATAGTGCCTTGGAAGCTCGTTTGCTCATGAGATTAAAGTACAGTTAACAACTCTGGGGATATGTGAAGAGAGCTGCAGAGGTGCAACATATGGCCAATGGGTCCTCGAGCAACATGTATTTTATTGAAAAAGTTGAAACACTATGGGACCCCAAATTTACCCTGGAATTCATGACAATGTATGCATTTAATATATGCCCTTATCCCTGTAGTAAATGAAATTATTTGTTCAAACCTAATCTCAACCTGACATGCATTTACTTTGATCTGCTCTCACAGTACAGTTGTATTGCTGAATCTCACTCATAGGTGAGACTATGAATAGGTACATCAGGCTTTGTGAAAACAAAGAGGTGGATATGATTGGTTTGAGTTTTAAAATCCCTTTAGACAGTAAGAGTGGTTACACCTCTATGTTCTGATGTCACTATGTTCCAACACACATAATTCTAATATTCTCATCCTAACCCAACCCTTACCTAACCTTTATCCTAACACTGACCCTCATGTAGACTTGTGGGAATGTAGAGATGTCCAAACAAATTAAGAGACCGCAGTGGAACAGAAAGTGGTCACCAGTAAGTGTGCAACCACAAAACAATATGGCCAGCCATACTAGTTTTAGTTCTCTGACATCTGCCAGCCAGGCCTGAGAAAAGCAGACTTAAATATTGAAGACTGATATCATGTCTCTATTATTCAATATGGATTAAATGCATTTTTCTCTTTTTTCTCTTTAAGAACTCATAATATTATATAGGTTCTGAACTTAGGATTTCAGTAACAAGCTGATTTGCCATATTGAAAACTGAAAAACTTACTCCTCCTGGCATTATACCAGGTATACTAATTCAACAAATACTTGAAAAAGAATTGGTTTGGTACTTTTATACAACTGTTGCTACAATATAAACTATAAAACTATTTTCAGACTCAGACAGGTCAACAACACATTACACGTTGTAGAGACATAACATCCACTAGATCGACCACATGTGCAATGCACAAAAACCATTGTTTTCACTCGAATACACTGTTCCATTATGCAGAAGTAAAAAGTATCAAGCTGCAAGTTTACCTTTTGCTTCTACCATGTTGACGTTTGAGAAATCACAAGTTACATCAGGCAAAAGGTATGCTCTGGGATCACCAATTTCATAGACAAGTTGCTCAGCAACTGTTGCCTTGGAAACAAGTCCACCTGTCTTTGGGGGTTTGGAAAGAATGAAGCTGCCATCAGTAGAACACTCAACAATTGGAAATCCTATGTTGTCCCTGAAATGTGCAAAAATGAAGTATAAAATGATTCTAAACACCTACTTATGCATTACAATTTTTATCTGTCAGTTTGGGTAACACTACCTTAAACTGTGACTTCCTGCTTCCCTTTGTATACTTTGAACCAGAAAGCCAAAAGGCTTAGTGATTCCTTGCCGATGAAAAGTAAGTCTAATACTGTGAGTGTTTGAATAAGAAAAAAAATAACATGCACCTGTGCATGTGACTTAAAAACTTTACCTGCACAAAGAAATTCTACCTTTTGATCTCCGATAACCCCAAATAACCTTGACATCCACCAAAAATGATGAGCACCATTTACTCCATATGGGCCCTTCACATACTAAGTATGAGATTCATCCAAGTTGTCCTGCTCAAGATACAGCATTTACAATGTGTTAACCCTGTTGACCCCAGTGACCTCAGATGAACTTTGACCCCCGCCAAAAACAAAAGTGTTCTGCTTCTCACCATAACACATTCCCAACCTAGGTATGAAATCTATCCAAACTTCCTACCTTGAGATATTGTGTAAACAAGGTTTTTAGAGTTTGACCCCCCATGATCCCAGATGACCTTGACCTCTGCCAAAAAACAACAGCATTCTTCTTCTTACCATAAGCCATCCACATACCATGTATGAAATCTACCCAAGCTTCCTTCCTTGAGATATCGTGTAAACAAGGTTTTCAGAGTTTGACCCACGGTGACCCAAGCTGACCTTTGACCTCCACCAAAAAAGATAAGGTTCCTCTTCTCACCATAAGGCATCCACATACCAAGTATGAAATCTATCCAAGCTTCCTACCTTGAGATATTGTGTAAACAATGTTTTCAGAGTTTGACCCCCGGTGATCCCAGATGACCTTTGACCTCCACCAAAAGCAATGGGGTTCTCACCATAATGCATCCACATACCAAGTATGTCCTCCCTGCCTAAGTAACAGTTAAAGTGCCTTTTTGCCTTGACCCTGCATTCTCTTGTAGTGGCCTGCGATATGTGTACTGAAATGGCCTGAAGAAATAAAGGCACTCAAAATTTGCATCCAAAAGCAAATTAACCCTCTAATTCCTAATTTTTATGTTGTAATATAATTACAACATAAAAGTCAAGTCAAATGGCCCTCAAGCTATTAAAACACTGGCAAACCCTGGATTTTCTTATGTATGCATATTTGTAAAACATGAAACACTAGCAAATCACTGCAAATCACAGCTCTTACATGTAAGGTCAGGAAAACCTGCTACAAATGATACAATTATCTTTAATAAAGCTGCAAAAGGGCGGGAGGGGGTGGGGGAACAACAGCTATAAAGTGTAAAATATAGAACGTACTGAAATTTGGACTATAATTGAACAGAGGTTGTGTAACAAACCAGGTTGACAAAACTGAGCAGCCTGTTCAAATAAAAGGGTTTTCCATAAATGGATTGGATAAATAGGGTTTTACAGTATGGTGTTTATTGCCTTTGTTTGTAGGTAAAATGAAGTCCCCCCCAACTTGAAGCAGTGTACCCCGGTTCAGTGGTTCAGGAATGGCTCCTATCAATCATGTGACAATATTTTTGTTACTTATTTTCTAAATTTATGCATAATAACGCATTGGTTTACCCTCAATATTCAATGATTTGACACAGGAACATTATAAAAATACCTGTGAGAGAAATATGAGGAGATCTGTAAGATTTAGCAAATTTTTGAAAATAAACTTGGGGGACTGCCTTCTACCCTTTAAGTTTTGACCAAATTTCCACATTTTATTTCCATATTTACCTGTTGCAACTGC